>JAVFBY010293311.1:0-10318 GCA_034781015.1 Tonicella lineata
CGCACACAACTCGCTATAGGACGTAGCACGTCACGGCGTCGCCTATTAAAAGTAATAATACGACATTGAATTATAGTTAATCAAGACGCACAATGTCCGCTTTTCACGAAGCGGTGCCGTGCTAAGATTGGCATGTAAGAAAATTAGATCAGAAGTTTACCCGACACTTCATGTTGACCAACTGTGTTTACACTTGACACAAAAACATGTGAAAAACAATTCATAATTCATTTAATAACACTCTCTGCGCTTGATTCATTACACAGTGATTATTAATCGCCTGCAGGTATAAAACCATGCAGCCCTTACAGTAGAGCGATTTAACTAAAAGCCGGACAAAACGAGAAGAAATTTGTAAATATTTACGTCTCATGTTTTATTCGTATACATCTAAGGGGCGAAATCATCTCGATTAGGGTTTTGTGTGAAGCGGAGACTTCTATAAATTGTTGACAAACCAGGGGGACACGACAGCCTTTGTTAGGCGAGATCCCCAACCGCAATCAACCGTGTAACCATTGTGCTTTCGACATGCGACACGGTGAAGAATATGAAATATATATAAGTTGCATTGAGTTGATTTGCGGCAAATCGCTTAATAATTGATAGCTAGTTAATATCCTCTATCAGGCCAATCTGATTAATTTTATCTCGGCGCGTCTGAATAGAACATTGAATGGGTTAGACTTAAATGTCAAGAATTATGGATATTTATCTGTCCCTGGTTAGGCTATAACCTATACAGTGTGTTGTTATAGAGGAACCGAATCTTCATGGAAAAGATCTCGTTGGTTTGATTCACCAAAATAATTGACTTTCTTTATCTTGTTGGTTTAAGTTCTGATATTGCCTGCTATATTATCGTTTTCGAACATCTTGCTCATTATTTTATCACATATATTACTTATATTCTAGTTTATATTTATATGTCTAAAGATACACCCCCATGTGTGGCACATGGTTGTCAATGAGTTATATCAGATACAATTTTTTCAGTAAAGATTTGAATTTTTTAAATCTCTTATAAATGTTATGGCCGACATGAATATTGATTTGTATAGTCATTGACCAGATATACATGTAGAACAAACCTGCTTTTATGGAATGTGTAAATAATATATGAAATTATACGATTAATTCAAATACATTTACAGTTGAATTGTCTTTGTGTTAAAGTGTACGCATATGGAAAATACCATTTTGATTATCGTACACTATTTGTCCCCAATAATACGAGATGCAACTGTTTTCGTTTATTGTAGATACTACCAACAGACTGTCCATGCATGCTCAGAGCCCATTGAGTAGCCCCATCGCACGGGCAGAAAGCCCCAGGGTCGGGGTGTTGTCAGATGGTGAAGAAAGCTTGGGCGATGAAAGTTTCTCTGCAGCGTCACCTAGATCCACCGGACTCCGGCAAGTATCCGGCAGTCCCGGACATTTGTCTTCACCAATGATGACGTCAGACCTATCCATCGACACATGTCGAGATTCTCCAGACTTCGTTAACAGAGAAAAAATGGCTGGTATCCAAATGGACAAATCCGGATCGCCCACATCATCAACACCGGATCCGAACAGCGATTCTGCTGATGGGTGCGCGGACAAACCGCGGAAGATCCGTAGAAGTCGCACCACGTTCACTACTTACCAGCTTCATCAGCTAGAGAGGGCTTTTGAGAAGACGCAATATCCAGATGTCTTCACACGTGAAGAACTGGCAATGAGATTGGACCTCAGCGAGGCTCGTTTTCAGGTAACTACACCCCCCCCCCCCCCCTGCCCCTCCCCGCGCCCCAACCCAAATTGGAATAGTTCATATAATATATGAACGGAATTTTTAAGAATCCACTAAACGCTAGGTATTTACACCAAGCTGCCTTCACTCATTCTGTGCTTGGATAATGTTGCGATCTGTTAAAAACACATTCCATATCCATTAGCAAATTTTTTTTTAAATACTGAACTGAAGGTGCTTATTGTTAAACCAGAAGTGTATGGTTTGGCCTATACAATTAAAGGGGCGCATGGTTGATATGGCCAAATTATTTTTGTTGTATGTAAAGCAAAGTGGAGAGGTCCATACTTGGTTGTTATTGTCTTCACAATTCTACAGTGTCACAGGCCACAACGCAGTCATGCAACCAGCAAATCACATCCCCAGTTATTCAGCTACATCTTTGATCCTTTCATTTAAATATGTTTTTTTTAAATAACGACGTTAAACGTATGCGGTGTAGATTAAAGATTAAAAGCCGTGAGTTTTGTCACATATTTTACTGCACCTTAACAAAAACAGGCGCACTTCACCGCTTTATTAGTTCTCCATTACAAGCTGTTCCTCTTCGCGAATTTAAAGCACATATTTTTACGCGGATAATGGCCGAGTGAGTTTATATCGCGCTATTAGTCGCTGTTGCCATCTTTGAAAAGCGTTGAACCGCGATGAAGCGATTCGAACCGGGCCTATCAAAAGATTAAATTAAGAGCTTTGATACAACAAAAAACGGGCTGAATGGTGTTTAGAAAAATGTATCTTTATGATATACTTTGCTGGCTAATATTGCCCCCATTAAATGTTTTGTGATAACACTTGTTCAAAATTGAAAGGTTTCTTTTTCGAAAGGTCGCTAGTACAGGTTTTTAAATACTCCTCTATAGAAGAAAACTGCACCCCATAACCCCATAACTCTCGCGAATAGCATTTAAAATCGGGCCATACTGTCATGTATTTTTAAATTTAGTTGTGAATGTTTTTGATAATTAGCATTGCCACACCTGCCTTATATACACATATTGGCTGTTATATTTTGAGAATGTGTTAATTATAAAAACGAATATTGACATCCTTGCTAATGAATTGTCAAAGTACCAATTGTCACCTAGAACTGCACAATGGCTCTCTGATGCTAAGGGCCACCAAGAAACCGAGGCACTAGGAAGCCAATTTGTTGTTTCGTCTTTTAGTTGAAATATCCTTGAGTACAGCGTTAACTGACAGACAATCAATAAAACAATTCACAAGTTGTCACCATTTGGATTATATATTTGTTTTTGTTCTTGCTAAATTGTTTAATGATAAAATTATGCTACGCGACTACCTGTTGAGAATCTTCCAAGCTTTAAAATTATATTCGCAAATAGTTGTGTAATTATGACTATATAGTTCAGGCGACTGTGCATGGTTTTGATAGTTTAATGGACGCTAAGGACGGGAGTAAGCAAATGTAAGCACTTTGTGTCTATGTCACTATATAATGGTGAAATATGAAAGGTATCTTGTTACTTGTGTATATACACTACTTAATCCAAAATATTTGGCATCATCTTTCACAAAAGAGAAAATATCGCAAATGTGAAAAAATTGTACCCTTTCCAACCCTATCTTTAAACAAATTAACTGTCATTCTATCCTTGAAGCCAATGTAAAATCGGGCATGAAAATAATGTAAACTTGATATCTTTCGTGGCTTATTGTAAACAATTGTAGCCACTTGTTTCGGTTTATAAAATGTCCGTATTTTTCTTTTTTATAAAAACTTGAAATTTCACCATGATAACGCCATATTGACAGTTCTAAAGTTTTAAATTGCTCAGCAATAACAGCTAATTATTTACATATATTAAATTATGCACAGAAGAGTTGGACCAGATCTCGCCAGACTGATTGTGTTTGTTTGTGTTCATTAAGCTATATAGTATTATGAAATATGCGTTCATTAACGGCGAGAGCAGTTAAGTCGTATCGCATCAGGCGGTTTAACTAACCAATTTATCTATGGAAATGCGTTAATGATTTTGTCATGTGTCTAAATAGCCGTTAATTCGTCTATATCATAGTTATCTCTGTTAGCAGAGAACCAATTAATTATTCCCACGTTGTATTGTTTGTTCACAATAACCGTCAACCAATCTGTCTCTTCGTGCTGGTTTTGGCTCACCCGTTAAGCACAGCCTGGAGATCAAGATGGACGGTAAACTGCGCTACAGGGACAGGTGGCTCTGGCGTGGCCGTACCTTCAGTGACCAGACGCCTAGAGCGATCGCCCTCGGACGCACAAAGCTTGCTCGTCATCAAATTGTCGCGACCTCGCACCTCTTTAGAAACGGCGTTCCGCGAACAAATCGTTTGTAAGCAAACCCCTAATTTGTGGCTAACGAATCGGTCATTTACCTATCAATTACCTCTATTTGCCAATACTATAGTGTTGATTGTACCAAGAATTCGCACATACGTAAACGCTATGACAGCCTCCACGAATACAGTGAACGCCTACATGACATGGAAACATGGCGAACACGATTCTGCGGAATCAAACTCTTCTTTAAGTGACACAAGTAGTCAGCTAAAATTTGGTAGGTCTATCACATGGAAACACGTATATTTCTCAAGCATCAAAAGTTAGAAGCTTTTCGTTAATCCCTCCCCTTTGTAGCTCTAGTGGACGTTTATATAAAACAAACAACTGGAAATTTGAATAACCGGCCAGACATGCTGTGTGTTTTTGTATCAGCTGTCTGCTCCGTTTAGCTTTATATTGGCGCCAACCCTTCGCAAATTAAAATATGAGTCTTAAGCAATATTTCGAAGCGTTGATCACATATTTTATAGGCGCATTTATAAATTCTCGCCTGTGTTAAATGTTTATCATGACATTATTGTGGAAGTCTCGTACAAGCTAGCTAAAACAATTTTTTTTGTTATGGTATTGTTTTAAGTATGAACTTCTTTTGATATTACGTACAGTCGAGACAATGTGAATTCTATTTTTTTTGACAGTAGAATAGTTATTACTATAACTATAGACTACTTTTGAGAAGGCTACACACGTGTTTAACTTGTGCATGGGAAATAAGGCTTAACTTCCATACTTGCCGTGTTAAAATATACGTTTGTTTCTAATATCATAATGTCATATCAGACGGAAAATAAAATCGCAGCATCTCTTTCAATTTATTCGATTTAGCTGAATTAGCCGTGTCAGTCGTTTAAATGAGCGGTATAAGATGGACTGGGGAGGGAAGGGAGAATCGCCCGCGGCATTGGCCTTCTGTGCATAATTTCTGCCAGTGCTTTCAAAGCTTGTAACCCCTTTCTTTTTTGCCATTTCGTTCTTAAGAGGTACATAATAGTTGGGACCCTCGACAAAGCGGTGGGCCGTGGTTGATAACTTTGACCATGGGAAAAAATGGCCGCTCTTCCGTATGGACGTGAAGTAGCCTACTTAGCGTGTCGACATACAGTGTAATACAACAATCCAAAATAAAACAGAATTATCGATGAGTTCCAAGTGAATTTAGCGAGTAATTACCCTTCTTGGAAACTACACTTCAGTTTCTTTTGAAGTTCCCTGAGTATTTCTTGAAGATTCGAGATAAATAGTTTTGTTCGACAATGGCGACTCTTGATGCGATCTTTAACCGCAGTCATTTTGAGAAAAAAACTCGGCATTGTTTGGGGCATGCCACTTCCACAAGAGCCCCTGCCCATGAGACCTAAACAAGAAAAGCCACTACCACTGTCCTAAAATCTTAGCCACTTCCCCTCCCATTTCTCGGCAAAATGTCGACGATTTTGTTAAAGAAGACATTCCTAAAAAGCTCGGCCCTACCCTTCACAAAAATCTTTTGGCTTAAACACCCTGTGGCTTTGTTAGACAATTACGTTATAGTGTCTCAAATATTTACAGCCCTACACTTTTGGTTACCCCGTTTCAAGAAAATTTAGCATAATCTCTAGGCTATATCATTTTAAAAAATTAATATATTTTTTTTCTATTATTCGAAATCTCATTCTGGAAATCGCATTCTGGAACATTTTTAAGACGACGAGAGCTCAATAAATATCACATTAAATGAGGTTGAAGAGAATATCATCTAGATGACTTCCAGTGTTTATTTACCCATATACAGTGTTATTTGTAATATCTCAAACAGAATCCTTTTTTTATTATCTCATTCACAAACTATATTTGTCCAACAAACTTGTCTCTTCTATCCACCCATTACCCCCAATGCAGAGTCGGCGATTATTTCACCATTTCTGTAGTTTAATAAGCCGAGTGAAAGTGTAGGCGATCCCTTTGTCTCGATTTGTGGTGACTGAGCAGAAAGTGCTTTCGAGTGGTATTTATCAAATTGGCCGGTTCTATCTTACAGTCATAGTTGTGTGTGGAACAGAGTCTATTGTCACTGCTGATAAACCTCGTCGAGTTAAATATGAGTTTGCGAAATTAGCGCTATTTTTTCGCGAATTGGCCGTGGTGAGAACTCTTTTGTGTCTGAAGAACAGTTTTAACCCCTCGGACCTATTGCTCTCCAGAAAGACGCCATCATTTCGCGATCTTTTGTAAATAATGAGTTTGTGTACGAACTAAATTATCGCTAACTAAAGATAGAAACTGAAGGGAAATTTAAAGGGCTTACAGATTAAAGAGAACGATTTTGGAACTGGGTGTTCATTTCCTAGCGGACACGAGCTTGCTGGCACCAACCATTGATGTTGGGATCGGCGTCTGGTAAAATTATCACAATTTGCCATTGATTTGAAAATTATCTTTTAAAACCGGTGAGACGATGCCAATCAATTTAAAGTATTTATTTGGAGGTCTTTGCTCATTTGCTTCGTTTGTATGGAAGCATAGAAGGGCAATTCTTCATACAATATTATAGAGCTGCCAGTGTTCAACAATCCAAAAAGCTTGTCAAATTAAGTCCAGGCTTAATTAGCATTGATAAAAGATGCGTTGTACGTCCAACTTTTCTCCCCAAAAATGAAAATCTTCAATAGAGTTTAACAAAAAGCAATTATTAGCAAATCGTCCTGATTAGACGAGATTGTTGCTATCGTCCACAGAATGCGAGCCGAATAAAGTGGACTACAGTTTTGACAACAATTCGCAGAAATTATATAAATTGGCGCCGTATAGTCGCGCAATTGTCTACGTTGTCTATAGAATCATTGAGATAATTCCTCGAAAATTGTCCCTAGAATAAACCTTTTATATAGTTGATCAATCAAAAAGTATGCCAAAAAAGAGAAATGCGATTTTTGAAGTAAATAGATGTCCTTGACAAGTAAGAATCGATTTTTTTTTATAGAGCCTCGCTTCTTCTACGTCCAATAGCGCGGACCTTGTCGAAAGCCTTATATTGGCAGTGAGCTAACTTCATTCAGGATGTTTGTTTTTCCTTTGCTAAAGTATCGATTCGATTACTTTCCCAATTGGTTTTGTAGGATTGGTAATTAATGAATCGTTTTCCTGCTAGCAGACGGAATGTAACAGAATCGAATTGAGCTGTAATGGGTGGCAATACTAAGAACTAAATTCAATTTGGACTAATGTCTTAATAGTAGATTCACTGGCTTAAGGGTTGTCTGAGACGCGGAGAAGCGGTCTAATTGAGGGCTGTATCGCCTTGTGGAGGCCTGATAACTGCTAAGTGGACTACTCTTTAACTCATTGTACGGAGATCAGAGCCGCTTTACATCTCGCCCGCGGGGCAATATCGCGCTGTCGCCCTCATTTCACTCTATTTGTCTTCCACCAAAGATTACCGGTCGAGCCAATCAAAATCACGCTATACTGACACCAGGGGGCGTGAGTGTTTGCTCAGTCTGAAATTGAGACCAGTAAATGAGTCAGCTAGGAAAAATCAAAGTCTAATTTTTCATCAGTTTGTCTTTTCGTCTGCACACTGGGCTCTGGAAATCGTTGATGAGACAATATCGGACGTGATTTGCTGCTAATGTCCTTTACTCATCAAGATGTGTTCTTTTCAAATGAATTGCCGTTAACCCAATATACATTTAGCGACGTAATTTAAAATTCAATCAAGACGGTCTGTCAATCTCACCTTTCCAATTCAAACAAAGATACTACTAAATAAAACAAACATACCCTTAATATTCAGTACACATTAGATAGTTTGAATTATCTTTGTCATGATTTGAAAATAAGATTGGATAAGTGGCCGACAGATGTAAATTCAAGTGCGCGACGACATGACAAAACTGATGAAACAAAGAGAATACTATTAATGTACAAACAAGTGGAAATAAGTGTTCCTTCCTGAAAAATTGACACATACCGTAGCTTTAAATTTAACTACGCCTTATTAATGTCATTGGAAGAAGGAATACACGTCAAAGGACATTCAGCTTTTAAAGGGATAAATGTGCAAGTCTCTATGGTAAGGTTCTTGTTTAAATTAAATCCAAAATGAAGACTGATAAGATACTAATGTTCTCCCAATTGTTTATTACAGGTATGGTTTCAAAACAGACGAGCTAAATGGAGGAAGAGGGAGAAAGCTCTTGGAAGAGAGAGTCCCAACTTCCTACATGGTGACCATCTACAGCATTGTTCAGACATGGTAGGGGTACCAGGCGGGTCATTTTCGCTTCCCTCACCAGCGGAATCTCTGTGGGGTGGACGTGTACCACACCTGACGGGACTAAATCCAATGATGGCCGTTCACCAAGGAGGCCTAGCTGGACTCACCGGTCATTACTTCCACGGAAAAATTCCATTCGGAGGTTTATTATCTAATTATTTGGTAAACCCAGCCGCTACTAGTTCCATACCGAACATCCTCATGGCTTCCGGTTTCAATATGGCGGCCGCGTCTCCAATGGCCGCCACAATACCATCTGCAATGAGATTCCCGTTTGATCACGAATCTTTAGATATCAGAAAATCGAGTTTAGACGTCCTGCGAATGAAAGCAAAAGAACACTCTTCCACGATGGACCCAGTTGATCTTGTCCGTAGTCATCAGGAACTTGCCAAGACGTAAGCCTCATTTGTTAGAACACTAGTATCAGGACTAATAAGGGACGAAAGTAATTTTGGAAATTTGCTTCAGGAAGCTACAAATTTTCCAGATTTTCCAGTTGACGAAGATGTAGAACTTAACTGACTACAACGATCGCAAATTGATTGCTTATGTGTATTTATTTATAAACGTGCGACTACAAGGCACACCTTAGTTCTTATAATAATGCTTTACATTTTCATATCATTAAGAACTAAAGCATGTGCTAAATCGTGTGTCTTTAATATAGTGACCATTCACCGTACATTATTTATTAACAGTCTCTTAGTTAAAACAGATATATATTCGTTGATAAAATTTGGAAGGCTGATGATGTTAGACAAATAGAACCCACGACCTTCCCAATCAGGCATAAAACTTTAACTGACGTTTAATTTTGGCGATTAAATGAAAAAACTTCAACATAGTGAATTGAGTTTAATTTATTAATTTATAGACATATATCAGTTTAATGACAGTGCTGTTAAGGGATGAACCGATATTATTTATAAGGGATTCTAATTTGATAAAGTTTATTAATTAATTTCCCGGTGAGCGATGTCAGAAGGGAAAAAAGGTAACGCTATACAATAACACTTGGAGATAATCTGTTCAATTTAATTATTTCTAGCATTTTGGGGAGCTCATTACACGCACAAAATACATGTATTTCAGCAAATTATAATCTGAAAAATAAAAATATATGGTTAAACACACGTTCCAGCTAACGCTAGCAAAGTAAAAAAAAACTGTTTATTAAAGAAGGATGTAAGGAAATGCATACTGAGGGAATGTATGTTTTCTACAAGCTTAACTGTAATCTAAATTCAAGATTGTAGTTTAAAGTTGTATCTATTGTTGTTTCTTTTTAGTTTCACGAAAAACACTCCGTAGTAAAATCTTTAAAAAAAAAAACACAACAAACCCAAAGTTATTGTTATTGAGTTATATTCTATTTGGCACAAATATACATGTCGTTGGATTGTTTTATGTTGTATGAAGCTAAACGTATTTTGAATCAGAATAATATATGAAGTCACATGAATAACGTCATCAGATTGATAATTAATGACGTCACTATATAACAGATGTGTAATATATGTAATAAAATATCATTTTATCACTATACTTTGAGATAGACTTAATTCTTGTTATGTTATAGTGCCATGACACATATTTGACATGCACTCGATCAGCCAAAGAGAAAGCATTTTATTACAATTAAGTATCATCTAGCTTGTCAACGAAGACTGGAACTTTGCGATAAATAGGCGCCATCTCAAGCTTTCCGATTCGTGCACTACTTTCTCAGGCGGGGAAGCCGCTTTTACGGAAAAACCTTCTTGTTGAAAAACTGTGTGACTTTGTACAGTTTGTCTATAGATAATATCATAAGTCTATCAACTAGAAGTATGCCATCACAATTTAGGCAAGTCCATGACATTGTAGGCCAGCAAATAATAGTGACGTCACATTCCAGCCCTCTTTTTTTTGGTTCTGA
>JAVFBY010293422.1:0-10316 GCA_034781015.1 Tonicella lineata
AATATATCGCAAAAAAAAAATTCGTGAAAAAAACGCAGAAAGACCATCAAACAATCCTATTTAAGCGCGTTTTATTTTTCTTAATATTTTATAAACGCAAAAAAACGCCAAATAGGCAATATATAGCGAAAATTTTGCTATTTGGCGTTTTTTCATTTCCGCATTTTCTCGCGTTTATCAAACGAAATAACGCCAAATCAAAATTTATTTTTGGCTCGTTTTATTTTTCTTCTTTTGGCGAGGCTTCATCGTTTAGATGCCATAAATAACTTGTTTCGCGACAGACACATGTCAGCTGCATGGTGGTCCATCAAAGGGCACGATGAAGACCTTTTACTAGAATCCTCTCCAATGACAGTTGGATAGAAGAGACTGACAAATATCATCTGCCGGCTCATCGATGGGCATGTCAGTTTTGGGCGGAGAGCGGGAGTGAAACATGTGCATCATAAAGCCAAGCACAGCTAGGAAAACACGCCCAGACAATAAGCCACACCCAGAAAAGGTATCCGATTAAGAAAAATAAAACGCGCTAAAACAAGATTTTGAATTGATTTAGCGTTATTTCGTTTCGGCGTTTTTTCGCGTTTGTCAAACGCTAGAAAACGAATAAACGCCAAAATAACCATTATATCGCGATATATTGCCTATGTGTCGTTTTTTCGTTTCTGCGTTCTTTCGCGTTGATAAAAGATCAAGAAAAATAAAACGCGCTAAAAGAAGATGCTTTGATTTGGCGCATACGCGTATTTTTGCGTTGACGAACGCGAGAAAACAAAAAAACGCGATGGCCTCATACGGTTTCCATTGAATGTCTCCGAAACTTCATCCCGCGGAAGCTTTTCGCCTTCAAAGGTTTACTAAAAGGGGCTATTATTATAGTCTTGAATTTTGCCAACTCGTCGGAACAGCCTCTTTCCCCTCGAAATATTTTACCATGTCGATCATTCTGATATCCATGTCAAACTTGATATACAGATAGCAGAATGATCGAAGGTAAAATATTTCGCGGCGAGTTTGCAAAATTCAAGTCTATAAAAATGGCACCTTTCAATAAAATTTTGAAGGCGAAAAACTCCCGCTGGATGAAGTTTTGGAGACATAAGGTGGCAATCAGAGAACCCGCTCAAGTAAGGTTCATTTAGATACCAACATTATGGGAGAATACACCCAGATACATTTTTCAGATTGTTCTTTTAGCTGGGTACACACTCCCCCCAAACAGCAAAGCGCTTTTGGTCACCATAGCTAGCAAAAAGCGAGCAATTTAGGTCTGGTTTTAATCACATTGACAACGACTGTGAAATTTCATTCGATACATAAGCTGCTTTCAACTGTATTTTATACAAAATGGCCACTTGAAGAAGGACTGCATACTTGGCCATAGTGGGCCTCAACCCCTTTCAGCTGTGTGAACTGAAACAAAAACCTGAGGAATCTTGTTTGGTTCCGAAACTCACGTGAGCTTAAAGCACAAATAAGTTCATTGAGATCCTAGAACATTGTTAAAAATTTATATCAATTTTTATACCAAACGATAGTTTTCGGTTACAATATATACATTTGTTAATGGGGCAAAATGGAACAGAACTTCAATATGTACGCATATATATATATATAAATCCAAATAATACTATAAACCTGCAATGACTTAATAACGAATTTGAATTTTCGCTGTTTGTTTTGCAGAAAGTCTAAATAGAGCGTTGAAGTATTTACTGGACCTAAAACGCCTTAGTCACGTCACTTGGTTACCTCAAGGTATGTCTTTTTACAAGTCATCATAAGCGTATATATATATTTTGTTATAAGGCAGTTGCAAACCCCAACCCCACCCCCTTTAATTTAATTTTCTGAAAGCATATTCAAATATCCACTTGCCTACAAATTTAAGGGTGGAATTTTCGAAGTTTCTAACTTCCGCTTCTTGAGAAAAAAACGTAGAACTGATGTGATCCTGCAATGATATACCATGTTTCTTTAAACGGTGGACAATGATCAAGTTGTTATATTAGACAAAGGAAGACCGTTTGTTGGAGATATTGAATACCATTCACAGAACTACGGGACTGCGTATTAGACTGTCAGCCCTATGGGGAAAATTTTTTGTTTATATACAATAAACAAAATTATTATTATACATTTGAATGGAATACCCAATGATAACTGTCGGTTTGCACCACGTGACCATACAATAGAATGCCATATTGGATCCTAAAATGTCGTATTGGATCCTAAAAGTTCATAGTAGTCAACGTCACACACACGATGCCACAGAATATTTGTCGTCATCTTCGATACTACACAAATGACGTAGCTGACTATGACTTGATGTTTTCTCGTCCTTTAAACGCCACGGTACGAATTCGTGTAAACAAGATGTCATAATAGTAAAAGGACGTCATTATCAATTACGCCATCGAAGGGCTATGGAATATACGACACAAATGTTATGTAACATCGATTTCCACCGATGTATAATAAAAAGATCATTAAACAGTTCAGAATTCAATATATATTTTTTTGTATATACTCGTCCACGTTGAGTTTAAAGTCTGTATTGGACTCGACGCCTGCGGCGGCTCGTCCAATACGACTTTCAACTCAAGTGGACTCGTATAATAAAATTACATATTGGATTACTCACTGTATAATAACCTCATATTATTCAGATTTGCCTTCTAGTATTTAGAGAGATTACTAATACTTGATTTGTTTGAAAATCTCTACACGTATAAGATATATTTTATTTAATGCATTTTCCGGGGGAGCAAATTTAGTATTTGTGATATACATGTATATTACTGTTTTTGTCTAATTATCTAGATCCGGTGGACGAAAGGATAAAGGACAAGATGCGTAACATGATCGTCAATTCAATTATCGTCAAATATAACGTTATAGCGAAAAGAGTGTTGTAAGTTATTTCATTTAGTCATATATAGGCCTACTCAATACATAAAGCCTTTCCACAATTATGAAAAAAAAACATATACTGTAAAAGAGTCAACACGACTCAAGAGAACCACTTTTCAAAGCTTTTCTACACTTATCCAAGCGTTCAGACACCATGTGATATAAGGTTTGATATCTGTGTTATGGCGGGGATCCAATCGATCATAAACCAATCAGCGAAGCCCTATCGCATAGCAGTCGCTTGTATTTATTTTATTTGTTCTGTTCTAAACGGACCGGCACGTGCAAACACATGCACTTTGACTCCAATAAATAATGTAACGTCTGTGTATGGATGTCATCAACACTGTCGATAGAAAACCTATACTCTTGTTGGGAAGTTGATTTCGAGCCCTGCTTTCTGCCATCGTTTTTCAACTCGAACCGCCTATTTATTGGCCAGTGGATTCAGGAGTGTTGGACTAGATTGTCTGCCCTTAGATGACACAGAACACCTTCAATGTGTTTAATGTGTCAAGGATAATACACGTGTGTTAAGCTTGACTCGCGAAGATGTGTAGTCATGGAACCATAGCTCTGTTAACAATGCATTTGATTAAAACCTTTGCCGGTATATATTCGGCTTGGTCATAAAGATGCCCCATTCTATGTAGTGATAATGCGGAAATGGCCGTAAATTTTGAGGTCGTCGTCCGGCGAATTACATCTGTGTGAATACGTTCGACCTAAACATGATGACATCTTACGACAAAAGGTCAATGCAAATCTTTTAATTTATTGTAAACAAATGTTTGGGTTTTTTTGTTTGATTTTAATGTAAAGCCGTCGTCAGGGGTATTTTATCTATATGACGTTGTGCCAGTCCATTGGGTGGAGGAAACCACCCTTGATGTCACAGGCAAAATAAAATACGAGACAGGACCAGGACAAGAAGAATAAAAAGTCTGTGTTAAAAAAAACTAGATGATTCTTTACTGGTTACAAAATGTTAACCATAATAAGGCTAGTGTCCAATAGCTAATGTAGATACCAAATATGTGACTCATTGCTGTTGTCGCACGAACCAGTTTCTAATACACCCATTTGTTTATAGAGCGGTGTAGGAAACGGAGAACGCCGCTCTGTTGGAATTGATGAAAAACTCCACATTCCGTTAACTGGTATTTAAGTGTTTCTTTTTCTTAGAACCAAGTAAAATATCTTATTGAGTCTGACCTGAGGCATTTGCTCAAATGACAATTGTTCCGACGACAATAGCTCTACATGACATGTGCTCCGTCGAATATTGGTAGCACAATATTAAAAATAAACGATCTATTGAAGACATGTAAGGAGAAAAAAATGGCATCACAAATACATTGGCTTCCTATCATTCGACTCTCAGATTAAAACACATTGCCAGCCCAAATATGGGAAGTATGTAACCTCCAAAATAGGAGCTAATACTTGGACTCAAACCGCTGTCCAACACATCCCAGACTTCTGACCGATATTTTAAAGGCCTTTCAACACGTAAACTCGTGTTACAGTATTTAGAAACTTAAGCCTCGGTCACCAAGGAACGTACGAAATGTTGCCGTGGTTAGCTCTTGCAGAAATGCCCATCTATTTCGAGTGGTCACAAGGGCTACGACAAATTAAAGAGGGTTTGGCGATGCGGACGCGACAAAAAAAGATATGTCATGATGATGTAGTGGTTGGGTCGCAATCACTCGTGCAATCTTCATGCGATATACATCATTACACACGACAAGATATTTATCACACTACTGTCACATTATTGTTGAAGGAAAGACACAGATACCAAAAAATCGTCGAACAAAAGAGGTTTATGTCAAATTTTGCTCCACGTCGGCAAGTCGATGCCATGATGCTCAACATTTTGTAGTGCTGTCTTGCAACGGCCCCCGATGAACCACGATTTGCCAAAATTGTATGTCATGGCACAAATGCGTCGTGGTTTCATTGCGACCGTAGCTTCGCCAGTGAAGGATTTTTGGCAAAAAAAGCAGAAAACTGTGTGAATGTATATAGTTTGTTGAAATGTAATAAATTGAATGAGAATCTAAGCACAATTACATTTGATAGTAAAGATAATATATGATTACGTTGCTCTATCGTCGTGCGACATCGTCTGTAGGTCGAGCGCAATTCGCCGGACAACGACCGCCGCATAATTACGGCAATTTACAGAAATCTACACAAAATGGGCCTTCTTTGTGTCCAAGCTGGCATAGGTTTTAGTCAAATGGTTAGAACAGGACGGTGTTGAAAAGAGGAAAAGGAACAGAGGACCAGAAAGCTCGTTTTTATGGACTTGCCCTGAGAGGTTTTGAGGACTGTATAAATCCCCTATACAAATACCCGAGGTTGCGAAATTCATCCTACGTTGCAGGACCTCAAAAGAGTCGTTTCGTTCTCAACTCCATTGAACAGAAGTCCATGCGTTGCCTCTACTTGGGGTAGTCGTCCACTTACTCTTCTTTAACATCTGATAGTGACATTACAATGTTATGAGATAATATCCTTTAAGATGATTGTAGGGGACATGTATTTTGTTTTGCGCCGTGTTGTTGGTTATGTTGCATGCACGATCGTGATTTAACTGGGCTCGCAATGGGCAGTTGACTGGCAAACGACTGAACAGTCGTACTTCGTGCCCTCTTATTTGCGAGTATGTGTATAATGTAGTTATGAGGCGCCGTTTGCATTAAAATTGTTATTTACACTTCTGAAATCCACTCACCTTTACTAAAATGTTAAAACCGATCGTAGAAAACTATGCATTTTTAGTCTGTAAAATATGTAGCTTTGTATTTTTTTTTTCAAATTAAGTTTCTTTTTTTGTCCTTCAGAGAAGATAACGGAATACCGATGCTCTGGTCGGCGTACTTAACAGCTCAACAACTACCAAACAATTACAGGAATCGAGTTCATCTTTTTTACATTGTAGATAAATATGTAAGTATAATTTCAGATATGTTTACGTAACGTATTACCTTAACGAAATTAGCTCTAAAGCTTCTGACGTAATGGCGGACTCGTTAATGTTGGCAAGGGTCCTAATGTCATTGTAGATTTCTGACGCCAGGTCATATTGTTAATAGCGGACTCAAGGTCAGTTTGCAGACTCCTGACCCCATGTCACATTGTAGACTTCCGACAGCAGCTCACACAGTAGAATTCTAACACTAAGTTACATTGTAGAATATTGACGCTAGGTCACATTGTAGAATTCTGCCACCGGGTCATATTGTTACTGTCTAACACCGGGCCACATTGTAGCCTTCTGACACAAGGTCACATTGTAGACTTCCGACAGCAGCTCACACAGTAGAATTCTGACACTAAGTTATGTTGTAAAATACTGACACTAGGTCACATTGTAGAATTCTGCCACCGGGTCATATTGTTACTGCGTTACACCAGGCCACATTGTAGCCTTCTGACACACGGTCACATTGTAGACTTCCGACAGCAGCTCACACAGTAGAAATCTGACACTAAGTTACATTGTAGAATACTGACACTAGGCCACATTGTAGAACTCTGACATTGGGTCATATTGTTACTGCCTTACACCAGGCCACACTGTAGCATTCTCACACAAGGTCCCATTGTAAACTTCCGACAGAAGGTCACATTGTAAAATTCTTACACCAAGTCACATTGTGGAATTCTCACACCAGGTCACATTTTAGCTTTCTGAAACAAGGTAACATTGTTGCCTTCTGGCAATTAGATATATTGTATATCTTTCTGACTCCACGTCCCATTGTAGACTTCCAACAGCAGGTCGCATTGTACACTTTGTACACCAGGTCACATTGTAGCTGTCCGAAACCAGGTATCATTTTAGACTAAGGACCCCAACGTTATGGCGCCAAGTCGCATTATAGCTATCTGACATCAGAGGTCACAGTGTTCACTCCTGTAAATTCCATGTAAAGATTATATTACAAACATATTCTTTTTCCGTTTAGATGATTTAATTATTTTGGAAAATGGTAAGATATTTGAAGCGGTGCACATTTATATTAAAAGCACTGGACGATTTGAAAGTCATTCTAATGGTTAATAACATAAATGATTCAAGATAATAAAAGTAAAATTACTTGGTTTTATGCTATACATGCATATATGGGTATACTTGTAACTTGTTAATATTTTTCTGTTATTTGTTCAATGTATCTATGTTTATTTGTATTTTTATTGTATTGTTTTATGTTTAGGATAATCCATAGTGGCTATTTGGCTTTGGCTGATCTTAGTAAAATAAATAAAGAATTTAAATAAATTAAATTGTAGACTTCTGTTGCCAGGTCATATTGTTACTTTTGACTTCAGGTCAGATTGTAGATTTCTGACGCCAAGTCATGTTGTAACTTCTAACGCCAAGCCATAGTGTTACTTCTAACGCCAAGTCATATTGTACACTTCGGACCCCAAGCCATATTGTACTCTTCTGACGTCAGGTCGTATTGCACACTTCTGATCCCAAGTCATATTCGAGATTTCTGACGCCTGGTAATTTTCTTACTTCTGACGCCAAGTCATATTGTTACTTCTGCACTAGATCATATTGAAGACTTCTTACGCCAAGACATATTGTACACTTCTGACGCCAGGTCATAATATTACTTCTGACGCCAAGTCATATTGTAGACTTCTTACGCCAGGTCAAGTTTTAGACTTCTTACGCCAGGTCAAGTTGTTGACTTCTGACGCCAGGTCATATTGTAGGCTTCTGATGTCAGGTCATATTGTAGACCTCTGACACCAGGTCATATTGAAGACTTCTCACACCAGGTCATATATTAGTTGTCTGACGCCTGTTTATATTATAGACTTCTGACGCCAGGTCATATTGTAGATTTCTGACACCAGGTCATATATTAGTTGTCTTACGCCGGGTCATATTGAAGACTTCTAACGCCAGGTCAAGCGGCAGATTTCTGACGCCAGGACATATTGTAGACTTCTGACATCAGGTCATATGGTAAACCTCTGACGCCAGGACATATTGTAGTCTTCTGACACCCGGTCATATTGTAGACTTCTGACGCCAGGCCATATTTAAGACATGTGACTCAAGGACATTTTGTAGACTTCTGACGCCAGGTCATATTGTAGACTTCTGAGGACAAGTTATATTGTTGACTTCTAACGCCAGGTTAAGTTGAAGACTTCTGACGCTAGGTTATATTGTAGACTTCTGACGCCAGGCCATATCGTAGACGTCTTATTGACAGGACATATTGTAGATTTCTGACGACAGGACATATTGTACCCTTCTGACGCCAGGTCATATCGTAGACTTCTGACGACAGGACATATTGTAGACTTCTGACGCCAGGTCATATTGAAGACTTCTGAGGACAGGTCATGTTGTAGACTTCTGAGGACAGGTTAATTTGTAGACTTCTGACCCTAGGTCTTATTGTAGCCTTCTGACACCAGGGCATATTGTAGAGTGCTGACACCAGGTCAAGCTGTAGACTTCTGACGCCAGGACATATTGGAGATTTCTGAAACCAGGTCATATATTAGTTGTCTGACGACCGCATACTAAACAGAGTGGTCACCCCGACGTAGCTAGCGCGCTAGATAGCGACACTCAGATATATACGTGCCATCTTGAAAAATCCAAAAACAAGGGAGACTACTCTCAATACACTGGCGACAACCGAACTATTTCTTTGGGGGAATGGCTAAGCATTATCCTAGTGATTGTTCTCGAAGATCTCGGAGTAGGCAAATCACGCGGTAATAGTATGAAGTTACGTGTGAGTTAACTTTCAATTGCATTTTTTTTCTGAGCCGCGCGACGTGCACGTCGCGTCCCGTCCAAGGACATTTGATCAAAACAACGTGACGTCGCGTTCTGCGTAGAATTTACAGCCTGTAAATCAACAGACATTAGATTGGCACGCCGCAATATCAGTAAAATAACCTCAAGTATAGCATAAATCCAAATTGAAACAAGAAAACGTAAAAACAGCATCACATCGACGAATGTCGAACGAGCGGACCGACATTCGACATTTATATATTATTGTTAACGACTTTTGCGACAATTTAAGATAAGGCAGGTTTACCAACCAAAATGCGAATAGAAATAAGTGCGACCAATTCGGGACATACACTGTGGCCGCCGCCGCTTTATATATACCATCAACTTTTTAATTACGAACAGATTACATATCACTGGTGATTTGTTCGCCTACCTAGTATGCGGACGACAATCTGTCAATGGGACGAATTTTATACTGCCTGATTTTGGTCCATTACACGTAGTTCACTAGGTTGGATGTCTAATGTCGTACTATAGTTATTTGACATTTGAATATCAAAGGTCGGTCCGTCCGTTTTTCGACATTCGACAGGATTTGATAATATTAGTATGCTTGTTTCACTTGGGCTCTACGCTATGCTAGATGATATTTCACTCAAATGACGGTGTTCCGATTTAATATCCGTCAAATTACAGGTTGCAAACCTTATTCCAATGTCATCGTTAGCTACTGATTCGGCAGTTTGTATAAAAACTGTTTTCAAGTAGGATAACAGAAAATAACAACCGGTTATTCGACATACATTAGATCGGAACATCGTCATACGAAAGAACTAACAAATTAAGAAATCTATCAAACATACAAACAATATCAAATCATACCGATTGTCGAAAAGCCGGCTCGATAATTCGATTTGGTCCGACCGACTTTCGTCGAGTAACATTCTTTCGACCGACATTCTTATTGATTGCACCAAACAGCAACAAGCTTAACATTTATTTGACATTAAAGAATATATTAGATTTATTGATTTACTGATTGGTGGTTTACGCCACATTCCCCGGTATTTCAGCTACGCTGTGGGGTGAACATTTCAATATCTATTATTTTACTATTTATGATTTAACTACTCCACCCCAACACCGTACATCAAAAAGCGAAAAGAAGCAAACCGAAATGGACAGACACAAGTGTAAAAAATCTCAAATATATGTAGCATTTAAGATTAAAAAAAAAAAAATTAAATTATGTTTATTAAAAAAATATTTCAAATACTATCTTAAAATTATTGTAGTTCGTTTACATACAGATTTTGTTTTACACACCAGTATGCTACGAATGATCCAAATTCGCAAGCCTGCTCTAGTCGAAATCTGGTCGATTTCGTTGAAGTGTATACACCATTCCCTCAGGGGGTGGTGGTGGTTGTATATTCACCTCCATTGCGTCTAAGGTATCAAAGCGGATGGACAACCGACTTTGGCCCAGGGGACACAGTTGAACGTTCAGGAGAGGGACAATTTGCTGTCTAGTCGGCCGGCCAAGCAGCCGAAATATGGTTTTAAAAACTGCCGATGGCATTTTTTGTTAGAGGCTGGCATCCAT
>JAVFBY010293533.1:0-10316 GCA_034781015.1 Tonicella lineata
GGATAACTCAGGGGTTATTTTCTTTGTATGGACAAGGCGTTAGTGGTAATCAATTTGGCGAATTGAGGGCATTAGTATAAAAGGTGAGATAATTTAGAAACGTACAAATTACAATTAATTTGGTTTATTTTCCCTATGAAACTGAGATTGTTTTTTCTAGTTAATCGGTTCATTAGATTTCATTTGAGAAGCAGTTTTAGGATGGTTTTTTTTAAAGATTTGGTGAAAACAAAACTTTTTTCCCTATGAAACTGAAGTTGTTTTTTTTCTTTTCCAAGTCTTGCGCGTCACCAACTGCAAATAACCAAACCAAAAATCTAGTTAATTGGTTCATTAGTTTTTATTTGAGAACCAATTTGAGGTTGTCTTTTCGAGAGATTTGGTGAAAACAAAACTTTTTCCCTATGGAATTAAAGTTGTTTTTTCTTTTCCAAATCGTGTGCGTCACCAACTCCAACTTATAAAGTCGAAAATCTAGTTAATCCGTTCATTAGTTTTCATTTGAGAACCAATTTTAGGTGTTTTTTTTAATAGATTTGGTGAGAACAAAACAATTTTGTTACCTATGGAACTAAAGTTGTTTTTTCTTTTCCAAGTCCGGCGCGTCAACCAACTCCAACTAACCAAATCATAAATCTAGTTAATCGATTCATTAGTTTTCATTTGAGAACCAATTTTAGGTGGGGTCTTTTTAGAGATTTGGTGAAACCAAAACTTTTTTTCCTATGAAACTGAAGTTGTTTTTTCTTTTCCAACTCGTGCGCGTCACCAACTCCAACTAACCAAACCAAAAATGTAGTTAAGGGGTTCATTAGCTTTCATTTGAGAACCAATTTTTAGTTTTCTTTTTGAGAGATTTGGTGAAACCAAAACTTTTTTCCCTATATAACTGAAGTTGTATTTTTTTCTTTTCCAAGTCGTGCAAGTCTCCAACTCTAACTATCCAAACCAAAAATCTAGTTAATCGGTTCATTAGTTTTCATTTGAGAACCAATTTTAGTCTAGCACAACATGTACCCCCGACATCGATGGTAGTGGGCGAGGGATGACCTGGGGTCGCTCTCTCTCTCTGGGTGGTGGTGGTAGGCCGGTCTGTATCGGATGCTTGCGTGGGTCCGTGGAGGTTGATGTGAGAGGTTGGTCAGAAGGTAAAATGTCTGACTCGGGTTATGGTAAATCTCTCTCTCGGGTATATGGGTAGGTCTATATCAGGGTGGTGGGTGGTCGTAGTGGCGTGGTCGTAGTAGGGGTCGTGGAAAATTTGTAAGCATTCGAGTAGGTCGTGGTTACACCATCCTCTAACACTATCTGCTTCCCGTAAAAGTATGAAACGGCCGACTTCTCCTGACAGTAAAAGTACAACTCGTTGTCGCGGGGTAAGAGCCGCATCCCTCGGTTGGTGCCCATACCACTCTCCTGTGTTTCCAGTGGATTGCGGTAGTTGTCCATGGTGACCTGCTGGCGGCTGACATCCTTGCAGGAGAACTTTCTACAAGTCTTCCCTGAACCATAGTATCGTGCGGATCATAGTACTGTTTTAGGCATTCTTTGAATAATCCAGGTGTTCCTTTGTCAAAGGTGTAGTGGTCTCGTCGAGGTAGCCAACAGTCACGATCGGCTTCGTAGGTGGCTCGGCACGGTTTGACGAGGGACTCCCATTCTAGATCTGACACGGCCATGTACGCTGATTCTGTGTCCATCCGACAGTACTCTCAAGCACTGCGATCAAAACAAGTGTCCATGAAATCGTAGTAAAACTCCAGCATACCTTGTTTGGCGTGTTGGTAGACCATACACCCCTATACACCTAGATTGTACTCGGTCGTTTTCTTGCTGGAGTTGATTTCGAAGGTATCGTCGTCAATGACCGTGGAGTTCCGGAACCGGGGTGCGTTGAGGCGTGCACGAGTGCAGAGGCGAACGTCTGTATGGTTATCCTGGTTGGTGATGGTTTTACAGTTGTTTGGAGGGATCTGCATTACCGGCCCAGCGCGCCTTAGTTACACAGTGTGAAAAAGGATGGAAGCAAGCACTGCGCTGGTATTGCATCACCTGGAGGATTTTTGTGACCACCAGGCCGTGGTTGAGGTGCCATTGAAGGAGAGGTGCCCTTAACAAAATCTTCTCACCCCACATACTACCAATTAACATCCGTCTGGGTTGGTTAGGAAAACCGGCTTCCTCAACGTAAGTCCGCATGTGGTCCCCGACGTCGTTCCGAGAGATCATAGTGTTCTTAAAAATGGGTGGGCACTCCGCAAAAGTAGGTTTGAGAGGGTCGGGGACGTGATGGTCACACTCCACAAAGCCAAACAGCTGCTTCTCACCGACGGCGTCCAACAGTTGACTTTGGGATCGCACCTTGATGCGGTGTAGCGGGAGAGCTCGTACATTTAAGTAGTCAGCCATCCAAGAGTAATCGGCTAGGGCTTAATGAAATTCACATTTCTACATCTCCACAAAGGCATAACTTAAATCTTTGACGTACATGACATTCCTTTTGCTGATGTTGCGGAGCTCTTGTGCTGATTTGCCGCCCCTGGTATTATGCTGGCCTTGTGCATAGGTATACCCATGACCGTGACAGTAACAACCGTCAAATAGAAAGACCGTGGGTCGACCTCCCACTATAGCAAAGTCATCCACCGGTTAGTGACGATCCCCACACGTGTCGCCGTATTGTTGGCTTGGTGTCGAATGGTTATGCCCGGGAGTGGGCTTCCCACGCTAACCACCGGTCTGCGATGTGAGTGATGGAACGTTGAAATGTAAACCCACTATCGTTGGTGGTGGGGTTAACCAGCGAGCGTTATGGCCAGAGGGTATCTCCTATGCTAGACAGAAGAGGTATTAGGCGTTGGCGTCAAAGCCCACGATGTTTTGATACGTCTTATTCACACCACGAATCTTGGTCACATCCTTTTTGTGCTATCGATTGAAGATGATAATGGGACCACCCACGATATTCCTCCTCAAACAGCTATACATGTCAGCATCCGACTGCTCTATCATCAGTGAAAAGTAATCCGGTAGATCTTGAAAAAGGTAGCATAGAATCAAGCCGAGAATGCTGATGCATTGCTTGAAGCGACCCCCCGCCCAAACCCTGGTAGAACACCTCTATTTTTCCGCTGATTCTATGAAGGGGTCGGCGTCGTTGTTGTACCACACGAGGAAGTCTTTGAGTGTCGTCATCCCCTTTCGCAACCACACCTGCTGGTGGGCTGTATTGTCGTCGAGGGACATCTCGGTGCCTTTTAAGGTGTTGTGGAAAGCCTTGCGCGGAGGTAGAGCAGTCTTGTTGGGTCGCGCTAAACTGTCCACGTAGGTGTAGCAGCAGGCGCCCTTGACAACACTACAATCATACGCCTTGATCCACTTGTGAAAGCTGAAACCAGGGGATCGGTAGTTACAAATATCCAGAAATATGAGGATCTCTGTTGCCACAGCCATGTGGGTGTGCTGTTTCTTTATGATGTACTGGAGTGAGTCTTCACGGGTTAGGTGGGGGGAAATGTACCGCTTCACATTATCGAAGCCGTATTTACCAGAGTTAAAGCCCAGGACTGGGAGTTGCCTCAAACATTTGCATAACTACTTCTTTTAGACTTGGGCGTAGGGTGGGTGTTTGGCTTTAGGCTCTCCAGCCACGGCTGGAATGCGTTCGTCTAAGTTAGTTATGACATCGGCAAATCACTCACACATGAATTTGTAGCTGGCATCACTGATGGAGTCTAAATACCCCAAGAAAGTCGTAGGGATCACCGCTCGATACAAAACATTGGGATGGATGGTAGCCCGGGACGTTGGAGTTCACACTGACGCTCATGGGGATGTGTCGATCGAGCCATTCCGCCTGACTAAAGTTGCCCGCTCCTTCCAAAGGTCTGAGGTAAGCCTCGAAATCGAACTAGCTCGGTAGGGGAAATACAGAAGAACCGGTGCATAGGGGTGCCGGCCTCGCTAAGCTAGTCCATGATGGTCGATTCGTTGTGGTACACCCCACCCGGATAGACTTTCTAGGCTGTGACGTCGCATATTTTCTCGTGGCGTTGTAAATTGAAAGCTCGATCGAAGGGGCGCTCACACTGCTGGCATTGGTACAGGTGGGCGTAGAGTCCCTTGTCAAAGACGTAATTGAAATAACGCTCGTACAAATTTAAAATCATGGTGGTGGTGTACATCCCCAAAGATCGACGGCGACAGAAAGCTCGGTGGTAGGTCTCAACCTCCTCTTCCACGGGCGTCTGCTCATACACTGCAATATTGACAGTGTATAGCTTTTCTAGAGCATCAAGTTGTTTGATGGTGACGCCACGGAAATGTTTGGCATCCATCTCTGCGTGTGCCTGGTACTTGAGGAAATATACCCGCGCTGACTTTTCGCTGTGGTGGAGCTTTGTCGAGATGGATAACCAGACATCATAAAAAACATAGATTGTCTTTATAGGGTTCGTGGGAGCAAACTATCAAACAGTATAGACCGATGTTGTGTTGGAGGTGGTCGAGAAATAGCGTGGTGTTGACTGGGGTTTCACCGATCATGACGTTGAGTAATTTGTGGACATAAAAGACTGCCCACTTGGCGTCTGGTCGGTGTCGCTGGCCCTAGGTCACAGGGTCGTGGTTGGTATACTCCGGGTGTTCTCTTAGTAACGCTGTTAGTGCCACTTGATATCAGATAAGCTGTTGGGTGGTCAGAACTGGAGAGTTGTTTTTACAGGGGTAGAAATACTGCACTTGACCTGTTTCCAGATGGCGTAAGACGAGCCCGTAGGCGAAATTTATCTTAAATGTCGTGGTTTGGCGGGCGTAGATGGACTGTATATATTTATCTAGCGACTCCACACCCGTCAATCGAAAGTTGTACAAATCCTGGTTTACTTGGAAGTGTTGACGCGTGGAACCCCAGTGCTGTCTGTATAGGACCCCAACGTCCGCTGGTTCCAGTATCACGGCCACTGGTATGGCTACTGGGTCGTCTGTTAAAAGGTTTGGTGGTGTCTCTGCTGGTAGTCTTGCCAGTACTGGGGGTGGTGGTGTGGTCGGCCGTCGTGGTGACGGTGATTCTGGAGGTCCTATTGCTGTCGGTGGGGTGATCGGCCGTGGCTGTACAAGTGGTGAGGCTGTCGCTGTGCTTTGGTCGGGTATCGCTGGCCTTTGGTGAGGTATCGCTGGCCTTTGGTACGGTATCACTGACCGTGGTGGAGTCACGGACCATGTTAGGTTGGAAGGCCGGGATGGTTCCCGTACTGTAGTGAAGAGGCTCTGACAACCTCCTGTGTCACCTCCACACGTCGTTGTTTAGCCGGAGATGGCTAGTGGGTCGGCTTCAATTGTGGTCGTTTCACGGGGTCCGCTGGGGTAGTAGATAGATATGCTGTAAGACGTGTGTCAATAAGACAAGTGTCGACTGTCGGCCAAACACGGCCTTTTATAGTCGCGCTCGGTCAGCTGACTGGCTAAAACCGGTTGAAACCATTTTTTATGCAAATGATAGAATCTTTAAGTCGTTTTCTCAAGGTTTGCAAATGATGGAACGACGACGTCATTGTCAGCTGTGTCGGTAGACACACTGCAGCTGGCGTAGCTAGATTCCGCAATAATTGTCGCGCCTCTAGCCAGGCTTGGCGTATATTGCAACATTTTGTTCGCAGAGCTGGCTAAGTTGGCAACAAAAGTTACAAAACTAGGTCGCGAGGACAGATGGTCCAGACAGATGCACGTTTAGCCGGCATACTACTCAACCCACATACATTGAGACACATTGCGACTGTGTTATACTTGATAACGTTGACCAATTCTACCTATAACCACAACTTACGTGACCGGTGATATACTCTAATACGATGACAATTTTCCCTATACGTACAACGTGCGTAAGGGGCCAATACTGTTAAACTAGTGAGCAGAATAATCACTATTATTTATGTTATACAACGTGAAGGTCAGTATAGCCCGTGAGGGTCCTAGTACTGTTTAAGGCATATGCGCGCTCGCGCACTACTATTAATGTAATACTTGAGGATCATAGTACTGTTTAAGGCACATGCGCGCCACGCACTACTATTCATGTAATACAACGTGCAAACTCATATGGCCCGTGCGGATCCTAATACTGTTTAACGCACACCATGAACTGCCTATGCTTTGACATTGCCGGGCATTTCGCCCTATGCCTAAAACCTAGGTTTATTACATCGATGCTGTCCTCGCGTCTGAGTGATTTAGGCATGCTCAAACTGAGTGGTGATTTTTGGCTGGCTGGTTGTTTAATGGTGTGTAGCTGCTGAGTGCTGAGAGCGAAAGAGACGGGTCACTAGCAGTAAGCAGGCTGGTGGTCTACCGTCAATCCGGGAGCATCTAGTCGATGAATGATACTATGATAGACATAAGTCTGGCTTTTTTAGAGCTCGGTTATGTCGCTTTATTTAAATGCTGGACTGTTTCTAGCTCGATTTTATGTAAATGGTGGAACGGCATGCTGGCTACGAGTTGAAAGTACAGGGATCGCTGATTGGTTCCATAAAGCGCGTGGCGGCGAGTCCTCTAAAGCTTTCGATCTCCTTTTTGTTCGAAAACTACACGAGAAAAAGGCTAGGTTATAGCATAAGGGAGCTGACTCTTTGATCTAACGTGTTGTTTTGAGACCCAGGGTTTTTCCACCCCGCCATGAGAGGCATGGTTTTTCCATCCCGCCAAAAGACATGGAGGAGCGGTGAGTTCTTTGAAGCTTTCAATCTTCTTTTGCTCAAAAACTGTGCGAGACAAAAGCTAGGTTATAGCAAAGGAAAGTCGATTATTTTGATCTCACGTGTCGTTTTGAGATTCAACGTGTTTTCCGTCCCGCCAAAAGATCACAGAGGGCGGTGTGCCTTTCAATCCTCTTTTCGATCGAAAACTGCGTTAGAAAAAAGCTAGGGAATTTGTTTTTTCACAGACTGAGCTTCAGACACAAAGTTTTTTTCTTTCCCGCCAAAGGATCACAGAGGGCGGTGACTCCTTTAAAGATTTCTATCCTCTTTTTGCTCGAAAACTGCACGAGAAAAACAGCAAAGCGCTCACGTTGATTTCATCGGTATAAGAATCGCTTCGCTGTGTGGTGATTGGCTCAAATTTTTTGTCGTTGGTTGATCAAAAATATCAAGCGTTGATTGGTCCAATAAAGCGCTTGGCGGTGAATTCTTTTGAAGATTTCAATCCGAGCGAAAAAGACAGCCTATGTCAGTAAAAACATCATTCAACATCCTTCCACAACTACAAGAATATGCCACTGACATAAGCCACTGAACACATGCAAAGGCAAAACAGTTTGTTCAAGTAGTTGTGTATGTTTCATGCAGTCACCTTTGTCCTTGTCAGGCAAATGAAATTTGTCAGAATGTAAATACTCACAACAGAACCTTTGTAAACGACGATGTCGATGGTATATAAATCATCATGGACAGACAAAACACTAACCAGCTCTAATGGTTTAATGTTTGAGTTTAGAAATGATATATCATATGCATGTTTGCATATATAGAATAACGCCAAAAAAAAAAATTTCAAATTATTTTCAATGCACATGTGTGCATTTTAAAAAATTGCTAAACCTCAATAAAATTTCAAACATTCAAAAGGTCAAGGTCATACTTATATTTTGTATGTAACTAAGACGTTAAATTAGAGGTGCTCTGTCAGAAAACGTCAATTTGACGTCTTTTTTCAAATATAATTTTGCAAATCAGGATCTGAAAGTGAGCTTTAGAATAAAACCAAAATTAAAAAAACATTTTATATTGTAAATGTACTGCAAGAACTAAGAGGAAGCAACACTTTTTTATTATTTGTTATTTTTTTTTACAATTTCAGATGTTGACCGTTTACCCCGATTTAACAAAAATGTGACCGTATTTGATTCTTACGACAAGAATATGTTGAAAGCACACGATGTCTTCTTTCCAACAATTTATAATTTAGGCGTGTATTATGTGGGTACATTAAGTCAACAATTTGGCTACTCTACTACTTAGGGTCAGTACGTTTATTGACAATGGTAGACAACCGACAGTTAAGGTTTATTTGCATACCAAAATTGTGGGAGATTATTGCGCGTAACAAATTCAAGATAGGGCCTACCCTTTAGGCCTAATTCTCTCTGAGAAACCACCAAACCCGTGGAAAAGGGCTTTACATAGTTTTCACTGTCCCGGCACTACAGCCAAAAATACCGGAAGTGCCGCCATTGCCGAGGGTAACAAAGCGTGTAGTCCAACGTCACAGCGATATATTATATTAATTTCGAAAGGACATTTAGCTAAAGAATACTATGAACTATCCATGGGTTACAATAAGTTTAAGAGTTCATGTCCTATAGTTAGTTAATTGACTCTTGCAGTTCAGATTACCGTTAATACTTTTATATTCGCGGTCATAAACATACGCACTGCAATTTATCTAAAACTTCAATTCGCAGGGTTGTTGTTTTTCGCATATGCTTATACAACAATAATTTTTAAAAAATGAGAGCAAATGTTATTTTACACAAATTACCTATAAATAGGCCGATATACACAAACCATGCAACATCTTACCGGTACGTTTTCTGTCACAATGTGGACTATCAGTAGTCCACACAGTTAGCAATAATCTCACAGCATACAGTCAGCATGAATTGAATACACAGACAGTTTAACCTGGGGCATATGATGGGGTAGGCCTATGTCCCCGGTTTAACACATTTGTAAAGAATTAAAGCTTTTCAATCCTTTAAACACTTGTCATGATTTTGTTATACTTGTTTAGTGTCACTTTCTATGAACTCACCTGTAGGCATGACTATGTTACGAAGTTATGATAAATCCCACCATGAAGGTATCTATGTACCTTCATGATCCAATTTTTACAAGAAATTTTTACTTGGTGTAGCAGTAGGCCTATATACTGTGGGTCGGTAAAGTGAAATATATAGTAGATTCCAAATTGTCTTTACTTTAAAATGTTACCGATTTAATATTTATCTGAAGCTTTGTTACGGGGATATAACAAAATAAGTATCGAGTGATCCGCAACTATATATCCGTTACTCGCCCATCAAACTGAATGCAGGACTTTAAATACGTAAAGGGGCCGGGTAAAAACAGCTGCACTCGATCCGACCAGCATGAGTTTTGGTTAAAAGGAAATGACAACAATTTTTTAAAATTGTGAAAAAAATGTGACATCATTTATTGTTTTCCATGCCTATTTTCTGTTTTAATTGCCAGTCTTTTACGCTGAGTTGATAATTATTTCGTTTTTTCTCCTTTGTACTTGCCGACAATAGGGTCAAAAACATAGAATATCTTATTCCTATCATTAAATCAAAAGTGGCTACCAAAAACTACACAAGAATAGACTTATTCATGATTATGATTAACGTGTGAAGCGAGGCAAAGCATTGTAAACTAATATCATTATCTCTCCGCAATGGCGCTATGGGTAGTCGTGTGACGTCATCTGAAAACCAAAACTATTCAGTGAGAAGCTTATATCCGCAAAAGGGAAAGTAAATATAAATATGCTGCCTGTTACATTACCAACATCTATCTGCAACAGATCTTGTTCAAAAGGTGAACAGGACAAAGACTTATTTCACTATAATTTGGATAAAATAGCCACTGCTGAATTTGGTTATCAGATAAATGATACGAAAAAAACTCAGAAAAAGTGTATAAAATATGTATAGAACATGCTTCTAGTACATACAAGAAGTAAATCACATCGTAGTTTGTTTGCTTTTTTAATAATATAATTATATATTATTTTATAATATATGCAAACCGAGAAAGAACTAGGCACATTTAAATACATCAAATAGTTGGTCTTAACAACAAGATCTTTGACGTAAAGTTTTCGAATGTTATAACTTTATTTTAATAAAGGTAGCTTCTTAATGGATTAATGTGATAACGCATATTTTTTAAAGGCCAGCGTCCAAGTGCGACAATTATAAAGAGACATGGGCGCCCAAATTAATGTATTTGTTTAGTAATTATAGAATTACATGAGTTATTCTTATTTTTCTGACGACGCAAATTCAACCCCCGACTTTCTAGGCTAAGTAGGAGTTTAGAAGTAACTAAAAGTGTTAAATTTAAATAGGATTCGAGAATATTAAAATAAAGGGGCTGCAACTCATGTATTATTAACAGGGCTTTGATTGACATTTAAACCTTAGCATAAATAAGGTTTGTGAGTTTGATAGGCGAAATTCCGCTTTTATTCTCGTAAATGATTGGTATCTAATAAACCTTACCTTAGCGATTTTCTTCGCTTACCACAAAATGTCGCCA
>JAVFBY010293644.1:0-10316 GCA_034781015.1 Tonicella lineata
TCATGTTTAAGATGTTAAAGGGTCATGTTTAAGATGTTAAAGGGTCATGTTTAAGATGTTAAAGGGTCATGTTTAAGATGTTAAAGGGTCATGTTTAAGTTTGGCTAAATTTAGAAATATAACATGACACGCTACCCTTTAAAAAAGTCCCATATGTTTCCGATTCTAGTAAAGTGTCTTATTTAACGTTCTACTTATCCAACTTCCCGCTGGCGACGTCACTAACGCCATGCTATTATAGTATCGGGATTAAAATCCCTTTGTTACGTCACATGGTTTTTAAAGCCTTAAATATCCATAACTAATGCTAATTTTTTAAAGAAACATTTTGCAAATCGCACAGCAGTTAATGGTGTACTTGAAGACAATTTGTTGGTATATACCATTTGGGAATACCTTTAAGGATTTTTGTTACAGTGTATTAGCACGAGAGTATAATTTGTATGTATGTATAGAAACATGTAAGATATGTCTGTGTTAGAATTTAGAAGCTAAGGATGGTATTAACAAGCATAGCTTCCGTATGGGCGACAATAAGCTCTTAATACATTGGACAATGGTTGGCCTAATCATTTATTTGGAAGCAGTATTTGGAATGACATTGACATGTTGTAACCAATTGATTAAGAAGCTGTCTGTCATTCATATGAAAGTTATTCTTGTTAAGTTATGTAAGATGTATACACTCATGTATATAGAAAATGCAGAGATATAAGACGCTTAAACTTTAACTGTCATTATTCATAAATAAATGACCTATGTACTATTTGTTTTAAATCCACAGCAAATTTGTTTTGTGGATAATCTTTCAAATATTTCAAACGACTCCGAAGATAGAAACGTATGCAAGGATTTCTGAAAAACAAATAAAAAACTTCATCAAGTTTGCTCTGAAGTGTCATTTGATATCGGTTTTATAATATCAGCTTATTTAACTTCCAAAAAGTATATCAACTCGTCCCTCACGTGAATCATTGGACAGATTTGAAACCGGTGTACAGGTTACGTAATCTTACTGTAACCACATAGGGACTTAATATATATATTTTTAGACTACGAGTAGTTAAAGCTCGTTAAACATCATATATAGTAGGCGAGAGTCTTTACTCTATCTCCAATGAGACCCTAATTGATTCATTATCATTGGGACCAATGACACAGTGCCAATAGGACTTAGCCGGGTCCGTGTCCAGCATCACAAATACCATGTTCTAGCTAATTACTCTCGCTAAGCCTGCGCCATGTGTCTCACTCAGATGAGCGTTAATGAAATGGATGCCAGACAATCCAGTAAAGTGGCCAATGGGAGATTTGTCGGATTCTCGTATAGGAACCATTGTCTTTCAGTCTTGTTTATTGTGGTACCTTCATACACCCACTATTGCTTTACATTTATGGCTAATGTTTTTCTTGTTAACGTTGTTACATAATTTGACTCGCGCCTTGTTGCATAATGTAAAACATATCTGTTCCATTCTGTGCTAATCAGAGTGATAGTTAGACTGAATAAGATGTTTTCGTTCCATTTTTCAACGAAACTATTTTACGCAAAGGCTGACAAAAACGGAATGTCTTAAACGAGACGGAAATTTGGCGACGAAGACAAGACAAAATAATGGGAAAGATTAAAGTAAAAAACCAGAACGAATATTGTCGCTTGATTGAAGAACTTATTAAAAGCTAGACCGAATTGGTTTCATGTTTCCGTTATCGACAAGTTATTCACAAGGAGAGTTTCAAGCTTTACATGGGTGGGTGGCCTGTTGGAATGTCCTCGTGTACTGGTGCTCTAAGGGCTAATGGCCTTCATGAAGCCGATGTGTAATGATGTCCTGTTTTTGTCTTGTCATTGTCCTGTCCTTGCTCTGATGTTGCTGGTGACGTCAAGGGTTGTTTCTCCATCCGTTTAACTGGCACGCCGTGATAAAGAAGAAATACCTCCCTAAGAATGGCGTTAACCACCAAGCAATCAATCAATCGAATTTTAAAAAGTAAACCAGACAAGACAGATGGCTACTCCGAAGGTTCCTGTTACCATTTATTGAGATTTCTTAACGTGAGATGAGTAAGGCTTCAAATTTGTTTAGTGATGCTGTCGACATTGACAGGTCAATTTGTGAAGGTTATCGGAACTGTAAACGCCATTAACTCGTAGACATTTCCTCGACACATAGACGTAATGAATGTTTACCTAGCCCAATACATTGAAAGTGTAGTTCAATTCTACCGTTACCTTACATAGTTATTGTTTCATATAAATATAATAATCATCAATATTAACGATCGACATTACTTAAAACTTCTTTGAATCACAAAAAGTGTCTTTCATTTTGGTTAAAGTTGATCTAATGTTGTAGTAAATAATTAAGTGGCTGTCTGTTATGGAAATGCCCCTGGGTTGAGTGTTAATCACCTCCGGACCAGGTGGTATACTGAATCCTTGTTAAGACCATAACGGAATACAACCAGCTGATGAGGGGTTTAATACAGCTTTCTCTTATAACACGTGAAGCCATACGATATGATAGAGAGTCATGTACCTAACATCCATCTCGTTAATAAAGTGTGTCATTTATTGGGCTCCGTTTAAGTACCCTGCCCTTGGGAAACTATAACCTATTTATTTAGAACTCACCAAAGTTTTACCACAGTTTGCTCTCTTAATAAATCTCCGCACGTATATTATATATGTGTTATCAGCAGTTAAATTGAGGAACGTGGACCATACAGACCATCACGTACACAGTTTTAATACTTGAGAACAAAATGTATTGTTGGAAAATAAAGTTTTAATCCATTTTAAGGGAGTAAGATGTAAGGATACAATTTCCAAAAATAAAGAATAGATTTTTAAAAATTTATTTCATTGTCGTTAAGGTCGTGCTCGGGGGTATTCCACCTACATGACGGTTTGCCAGTCCAATTGATGGGGAAACCTTTGACTCCACCCTTTACTACACCGGTAACATAAAAGACGAGACAGGAAAAGGACAAAAAAATGCATTGCACCACTTCGCTCCAAGAGAACCTGGCCACCGGGAAGCTGCCACAGGGCCAACCACCCACTAAAGAATAGAGATGGCATATTATTAGCTGGCCAACTATCTAAAGCCCTACTCTATGATGCAATTCAGTTTTAAAAGGCTCTAAAATCTTTCAATCGCACTATTTATATAACTTTGTACATTACAACTATCGTTGTCCATTTGCTTCCGCACATTGCAGATTTTAAATACTGGCAATACTTGCTGCTGCGCAATGGATTTATCCGGCCCTGTCTGATCTTCTGTGAAATACACATGCATATTAAACACACTATTGAAGCGGTATCCATGTCACGGTAAGGCAGATAAAACCTGTTAGAAGAAAGTTAATGGTGTCATGAATATGCAGAGAATTGTCCTAAAAGTGTGAACCAACTTCTGGTTTAGCTGTGAATGAAGGAAAAACTCGAAAGCAAATCACAAAAAGCTTTCTGTCTAATATGATTTTTGTTGTGAATGTGGAGTTGATAATAGTTGACTCAAACTATGAAATATGTTCCATTCCTCTGACGGTATTACTCTCTTACGTGTGAAGATTCATCTCGACATAAAAAGACACACCGTTATTGGATAGGGCGTATTTTCAAGTGCAATCTCCTGATTTCTATACAGTTATGGTATTATTGTATGAGGCATAAACGACATGTTTTCGTATAACCACTGATATAAAGCAGAGGGAGTAATACATGTAGTATATGAAACGAGTACAATCTTACTACGGACCAGGAACCCCGCATTGGTCGTCCTCTAAACATAGTTAATAGTTATATTAGCACTATTGATGATGTCTCAATTCAATGTCATAATGGCCTATCAAACAGGTTTTACAAAGTAGGCAATACGCTGTGAACCCCGCTATCGTACATGGGTAGCATTGTTGAGTGAGTCGGCTCCCTCGACTGTCATGTCATACTAGAACAGCCGGAATGTTTAAGGGTAATTGGATAAGAAATAACAAAACCTTATAATTTTTTGATCAGCATCATCCTCCCAAGAAGCACAAGAACAACAACAACAACAACAACAAGAAAATGAGTAGCGATAAGGGACCAGCTTTACTGGTCCAAAAAGGGCTTGACCTAGGCAAAATTGCAACAGAAATGATTTGTTTTCAACGGCCTCCTGAAACCCTTCCAAAAAAAAACATTTAAAAAAGATAGAAAAAAAAAATAACTTTAGGAAAATTAATAATTTTTATAAAACCCAAATGGTGGAATTTTGCCTCTTTTTACCACTAATATATTTGCGCGCGTGGTCGAAGAAATCTAAAAAGTAGAACATATAGATGATCAATGCTTATTTTGATCCAAGTGTCAACAGTTTTTTGGTTTTTATTATTGGCTTCATGTGTCTGTCTGTCTGTTTTCTGCCCTATGCCTGTCCGGGGCGCTGTTGTCTGATTGCGATCAAATTTGCATTCACTCATTGTATGTTTATTTAGTTATGTAACACAGATTTTGTGTGGCAACCCCTAAACCCCTAAAAATATGCCTTTCGCGCTGAATGTATCACCTCATAACTTTTTTTTTTTAATAGTGTTTAAAGTCCTTTGATGTGTTTTGCACACTGTCTCTCACTAACGTTATAAAATAAATTTTCAATTCATTGTAATTTCTTGTTGGCAGCTCTTTGGAATTCCATGTCGAATTTAAAATAAGTGGGCAGAATTTAAAGTGGGTATTGAAGCTATACCTCCAACCAAATTGAATGATACTTTGTATATGTATGTTGGGCATTTATGTGCCAAAAGTGCCCTATATACGTATACAAAGATTTGTTTAATGCACTGAACAGAATGACCTTGTTGGTTTGTTGAAATTTAGAATTTAGTTTTGACTATATAAAGTCTATTTCTCGAGCCCGAAATCAAAAAATGCCGATTGAATACGTTGTAGATTTAAGCTTAGAAGGTGTCAAAATAGGATATAATTATCAAATAATATAACAATATGAACCCAACCAAGTTATAATTCAGGATCCAAATAGACTATAGGGGCCCACACATTGCTATCAGACCAGTACGTGGGCCTCGGGCCTGTTTGGATAATGAATTGAAAGAAACATAAACAACATGTTCGACTCATGGAATTATTTGCAACTTTCCTACCACGAAAACGAAGAAACATTATGTTCTACATTTCTACATATACGACAAGCGAGAATCAATGTATGTAAAAACGTTAACATGCAAAAACGATCCGTCTAGATTGCAAAACTATAGTGGGTGTACCAAGGTACTGCAATAAATGAGACAGAAAGGCAATGATTTCGACAAGAATCCGACAAATCTCTCATTGACCATTTTACTGGATTGGGTGCCATCGACTCCACTAAAACTCACCCGAGTGAGACACACGACGTAGGCTTAGCGAGAGTATATAAGTAGCTAGAGAATGTTATTTGTGATGCTGCACACGGACTCTGGCTAAGACGATTGTTGAATAATGCTTGAAAGTAAAAACTGATTTTTTAGTGATGACGTCATGGTGGGCATTAAATAGTTGGATTGGATTGGCTAGGATAGTGATATACAGTAAAGAGCGGTGATTGGTTATTTGAAATCACACCATAATGTCAACGGAATAAATTTACTTGAGGTAGTGTAACTCTAAACGGTCATATGCCACTTTTGTTTTAAATTCTTTTAAGCTATACATTTTTTTAAACAGCATGGAAAGGTGCTTGAGTCCAGGGTTGACCTTTAAGTAAGAATTATATTCATGTGGTATTACATACACTCTTCTAAAATGGTGTACTAATTATCTTTCACAAAGGAAACATCGAGTGGTTATTATTTGCCAAAAATTATTCCTACATGACTTATATGCCGTATATTAAAATCGTATAAAATGAACAATGATTAGAGAATTGTCTGGAGCCTAAGCTAATCTTCAATTTAATTAATTATCCAATAGCATGCTTCATTAATGGTGTATATACCCATAGCTTGTATCATTTAATGTATACCTTTCTCAAGTCAAATATTAGCCAATGTTTCATTAAGTTTCTTTTATTCACTAACAATTTATAAAACAAAACCGTAGGATGAGCAAACACAAATATACAAACATTTAATAATTGGCTTGTGTTAGTCATGTTGGAGGGAATAAAGCCACGAAGATTTGTTTTATTTCTGGAATAATATTGATACTATTTATGCATGGTGGGAACTTAATATTTGGTGATCAAGTAGGAATCACTGCATAGAAAATGTCACTGATACTTTATACTAGTAGCATTAAGAACGAGATTTTATATATTTTAAAAAATTTAAAAAAATAATTAAGACAATAAAATAAAAAAGAATAATTAAAAGCTGACAGGGGTGTGGCACAAAATACCTCGTGTTAAAATGAGATTGGGAGTTTGAACATAGCATTGCAACATCATCGCTAGATTATAGCCCCAGAGATTGGTGACACTTCGTCAGTCTAGAAGCTCTTACATGAACCCCAGAGATTGGCGACACATCGTCAGTCCAGAAGCTCTTCCATGTACCTCAGAGATTGCTGACACATCGTCAGTCCAGAAGCTCTTCCATGTATCCCAATGGTTCGAGTCCGTCTATCTAGTCTATAAGGGAACTTCGCTGGTTTTCGGATATCGCTTTTTGCCTTTATTAGGTTTCGTTTTGATTTTAACTCAGTAAAAAAGTGAAACACTCAATACTAGTCACTCCTCCACTAGTTTTGATATCTATTAGGCCTACCGTACCTACAAAATGTTGTCAAAGTGTATTAATAGTCGGTACTTGTAAGCCAATAAACGCCTCTGGAGATACAGCTATGTCACTTTAAAAAAAAATATAAGGTATTATTTTAGCCAGTTAGCCACTGTTACTATTTGACATTGCACTCATAAGGAGGGGGGTGTGACAAGTTCGTGTTATGCTCCTGATAATTTTAATTCGTAATTTTACTTTAACCACATAGGGAATTAATATCTTTTTCTGAGACTGTGAGCAGTTAAAACTCGTTAGACATCATACATAGTGGGCGAGAGTCCTTACTCTATCTGTTTATTGTGGAACCTTCATACACCCACTATTGCTTTACATTTAAGGCTAATGTTTTTCTCGTTAACGTTGTTACATAATTCGACTCGCGCCTTGTCGCATATGTAAAACATACCTGTTTTATTTTGTGCTAATCAGAGTGATAGTTTTCAACGGAAAAATTTGACACAAAGCTGACAAAAACGTAATGTCTTAAACGAGACGGACATTTGGCTACAGATTAAAGTAATTAACCAAAAGGAATATTGTCGCTTGACTGATGCCAGAAAAAAAAGAACTTATTAAAAGCTTAACCAAATTGGTTTTATGTTTTCCGTGATCGACAAGGAGAGTTTCAAGCTTTACGTGGGTGGTTGGTTGAAATGTCCTCGTGTACTGGTGCTCTTAGAGCTAATGGCCTTCAGGAAGCCGATGTGTAATGATGTCCTGTTATTGTCTTGTCATTGTTCTGTCCTGGCTTTAATCTTGCTGGTGACGTCAAAGGTTGTTTTCTCCACCCTTTTAACCAAATAAGAAATATCCCCCCTCAGCATGGCATTAACCACCAAGTAATCAATCAATCAACTTTAAAAAGTAAACCAGACTAGTCAAAAAGCAACTCCGAAGGTTTCTACTTTCAAAACTAACTTCCTGTTACCATGTAATGAGATTTCTTAACGTGAGATGAGTAAGGCTTCAGATTTGGTTTAGTGATGGTGTCGACATTGACAGGTCAATTTGTGAAGGTTATCGGAACTGTAAACGGCATTAACTCGTAGACATTTCCTCGACACATAGACAAAATAAATGATTACCTAGTCCAATACATTGGAAGTGTAGTTCAATTCTACCGTTACCTTACAACGTTATTGTTTCATATAAATATAATAATCATCAATATTAACGATCGACATTACTTAAAACTTCTTTGAATCACAAAAAGTGTCTTTCATTTTGGTTAAAGTTGATCTAATGTCGTAGTAAATAATTAAGTGGCTGTCTTTTATGGAAATGGCCCTGGGTTGAGTGTTAATCACCTCCGGACCAGGTGGCATACTGAATCCTTGTTAAGACCACAACGTAATACAACCAGCTGATGTTGAGTTCAATACAGATTTCTCTTGTAACACGTGAAGCCATACGATATGATAGAGAGTCATGTACCTAACATCCATCACGTTAATAAGTGTGTCATTTATAGGGCTCCGTTTAAGTACCCTACCCTTGGGAAACTATAACCTATTTATGTAGAACTCACCAAAGTTTTACAACAGTTTACTCTCTTGATAAATCTCCTCAAGTGTTTTACATGTGTGTTATCAACGGCTAAATTGAAGAAGGAGGACCATACAGTTTCAATAACGTACACAGTTTTAATATTTAAGAACAGTATTTATCGTTGGAAAATAAGGACTTAATCGATTTTAGGGAAGTAGGATGTAAGGATACAATTTTCAATAATAAAGTATAGAGTTTGTTTGTTTGTTTATTTCGTTGTCGTTAAAGTCGTGTTCAGGGGTATTCCACCTACATGGATTGCCAGTCCAATTGGTGGAAGAAACGCCCCTTGACTCCACCGGCAACACAAAAGACGAGACAGGAAAAGGACAGAAAAAATGCATGGCATCACTTAGCTCCAAGAGGACCATGGCATCAGGAAGCTCCCACCCAACCATCCGCTAAAGAATAGAGAGATGACATATTATTATTTGGCCCACTATTTAAAGTCCTACTCTATGACACAATTCAGTTTTCAAAATGCTCTTACATCTTTCAATCGCTCTATTTATATAACTTTGTGCATTATACCAATGTTCGTTGACAATTTGTTTCCGCACATCGTAGATTTAAAATACTGGCAATACTTGCTGCTGCCCAATGAGTTTATCCGGCCCTGTCTCGTCTCCTTTCAAATACACATGCATGTTAAACACACTATTGAAGCGGTATCCATGTCAGGGTTAGGAAGATAAAACCTGTTAGAAGGAAGTTAATGGGGTCCGGAATATGCGGAGAACTGTCCTAAAAGTGTTAACCAACTTCTGGTTTAGCTGTGAATGAAGGAAAAACTCGAAAGCAAATCAACAAAAAGCTTCCTGTCTGATACGATTTTTTTTGTGTGTGGAGTTCATGTCAGATTCTGTTGACTCAAACTATGAAATCGTTACCGTTCCTCTGACGGTATTATACTTTTACGTGTGAAGATTCATCTTAACATAAAAAGACACACCGGAACTTATTGAATAGGGCGTATTTTCAAGTGAAATTTCCTGATTTTTATACAGTTATGGTATTATTGTATGAGGCACAAATGACATGTTTTCGTATAACCACTGATATAAATCAGAAGGAGTAACAGTATATGGAAATAGTGCTCGACCTAAGCAAAACTGCAACAGAAATGATTTTTATTGCAACGGTCTCCTGAAAACCCTTAAAAAAAACTTTAAAAAAGGTAGAAAAAAGTAAGTTTGGGAAAAAATTTATAAATTTGTATACAACCAAAATGGTGGAATTTTGCCTCTTTTTACCACTAATATATTTTTATAAATGCAGGGAAAGAAAATGTGACATGCCTCCACCGGGGATATATATGCGCGTACACATATATATTTTTCAAAGAAATCCAAAAAATATTTTGATCCAAGTGGCGAAAGTTTTTTGGCCCTTTTTATTGGTTTCATGTGCCTGTCTGTCTGTTTTCTGCCCCTATGTCTGTCCCGGGCGCTGTTATGCATGTATAATTGTCTGATTGCGATCAAATTTGCACTCACTCATCGATGTTTATCTAGTAGTGTCACACAAATTTTGTGTGGCAACCCCAAAACCTTTAAAAATATGCCTTTCGCGCTGAATGTATCACCTCATAACAGTTTTCTTCAAAAGTGTTTAAATTCCTTGGATGTACTATGCACACTGCCTTTCACTAGCGTTATGAAAATAAATTTGCAATTTATTTTATTGTTGGCAACCCTTTGGAATTCCATGTCGTAAATAAGAGGGTAGAATTTAAAGTGGCTATTGAAGCTATATCCCCAACCAAATTGAATGGCACTTTGAATGGGCATTATGGTGCCTTAAGTGCCATATATACGTATAGAAAGATTTGTTCAAGGCACTGAATAGATTTGTTGAAAATTAGAATTAATTTTTGACTATATATTAAAGAATACGGAATGGCTATGTGGAAGATTTGAGCTGAGGTGTCAAAATAGGATATAATTATCAAATAATATAACAATATGAACCCAACCAAGTTATAATTCAGGATCCAAATA
>JAVFBY010294310.1:0-10311 GCA_034781015.1 Tonicella lineata
GCTCGTGAAAATATTAATATTCTCGACGAAATATCAGGCCGTATCCCACACTTATTAATGGTATAACTTATATTATTGTCTTTGACATCATTTTTTAAACTGAAAATATTGAGTTTCCAGCTGTTAAATTGAGTTTTTAACTGAATTTTATGAAACGAATATCAAAACCGAAAAACGGTCGTGTATGAATCCCTGCAATATTGCCAGTAATGACAAAAAAAAAACTTATGGAATAGGGTTTTCTATATACATATAGCTACGGAAATTATTTTATGCAAAAGCATAAAGTTCAGGACCTGTAAAACAGCACCCAGCCATGTTCAAGTATAAGGAATTTTGCACACTTTGTTGTACAAAGGGATGTCATTTTGTTGTGGTAACATCATAACTCAAAACTACTGTCTTGGACATTCTAAACAATAAACTTAAGGTCTTGCAGGTCCCCTTTGACTAAAAAATTTAATCACAAAATGTTTAAATAATTATTATTTTATAACACATTGTCACTCAGACAAGGGTCATTTCAATGCACATGTACACAGTAGTCCAGTTTGATTAAAATCAGATCTACACGTACATTAGCTCCCCGGTGTTATATTGTTGCGATGTAGGTCTGATACCCCCCCCCCCGATTGGTCGACCAATCAGAGGGCCCCTTGCCAATCCAAGGTTGGTGAATAGGAGATTCCCCTGGGACTGCCCTACATGTAGCTAAAAAACGTCTATGTTTACCACAGCTTCCTGCTATCTGATTTTTCATTGGACAATTTAAATGGTGACCTTTCTTGAGCCCCACACTAGCTAGTTGACATCATTGAACACTGTTTGCTATACTATGCTCTCAGATCTACATTGCAACAATACAATACCGGGAGTTCATAAAGATATGATTTTAATCAGATTGCACAGTAGTCACACTGTAATTGCTTTTTTCAGGCAGCTCTGGATTTGGTAGATTTTACATTTTAACCATTTATATCTTGAAAACTGTTCATTGCATCAAAAATTAATTAAGGGATCCAGAAAGATCATGTAACACTCACCTTTTTTGTTTCATAGAGTGATACAATGATAGAGATGAGGGAAATGAAGAAGATACATCCTGCATAGTAATAATACTTGTCAGTTGACCATAACACTATGCTGATCACTTGAAATATGTAGAAGGGATTGAGTACCTGTTAACATAACAAACATAACCAGGGGTTGAAAATTAGGGATTTCCCAGGCTGTCTTAAAGACCATGTTACAATTTGTTTAGTTGCCCTGACCAATCAATTGGAGGCTTCACTTCCAGAATAATTGACATGGGCAGTCGGAATGTGGATTTTTCTGGGTCAGATATTCAGTCAGTGTTTATTGTATTAAGATATATAACGGTTATAATGTCCCCCAAAAATTGAGAAAAAAAACCAGTAGTGTAATTCTGAAAATCAGCCCAGTTTAAGCGCGTCTGACTGTTGATCCTTCTTTGATGTACATGTAATAATGCACAAGTTCAAGCCCCCTTATGTATATGAGGGAGTTACAGGAGGTATCTTAGGCTACTTCGGGGTGTTTTTTTCTGAGGCTTCCTCTTGTTTTTTCTCTCCCATATTAAGTAGTTAAGAAGTTGAGAATCCGTCGTCATATAACCAAAATAACCTTGAGTAAGATGCTTTACTCCAATCAAAGAAACAAGCAAACTGAAGAACGATAAACTCATTTTGAACTGTTTGAAAGTTTCTACTTTGGAGTTACATTAGTCTTGAATTATGCTAAAGTTATCAGTGGAAATCAATTCAAGAATTCTATACCAACACAGGGCTTCATAGGTGTCAAAATGTTGATCACCCTCCTTGACAAATTGAGTATTTTTTTGCTCCAATTTCAGGTTTTTATAAGGTTTAAACGGCCAATCTTTGAAAATAAAGTTTTGTCTGTATTCAGTTTATGTAAAAATGTTGAGTATTGCCTCAGAAAATGTCCTATATGAGTTTTTGACAGTGCCTATTCAGTTTTTCATAATTTTTTTTCGCCTGTTACCAAAGTTAAAAATCGATGTCTATGAAGCCCTGTTACAATGGCATTTTCAATGACTACTCTGAACACAAAAACTGTTAACCTCAGAAAGGAAAGAGGTTGTTACAGATTGTAATGTTAAAATACTGACCTCATCAATGAATAATCTCCAATACGACTTCACTTGAATATCAATAGAGTTTCCACCATATATCTGTAACCTGAAAGAAAATAGGGTTATTGCATGATGGGGTATAACATTGTTCTAATACGATAATAAGATATCGCACAATAATATTATGTCATGTAAATAATACACAGAAACATGTAAATGATGTACATCATTTTGTGAAAGTGGCCTCAGTTGGTGATAAGTCACCAACTATCAACAGAATAAATCATTCATAGAGGATTAGAGTGATTGATTGCTTGATGCTTATCGCCATGCTCAGGGGTAATTCACCTGTATGACGGCATGCCAGTAAAATGGGTGGAGGAAAGCACACTTGATGTCAATGGCAACATCAATGACATGACAAGGACAGGACATCACAAAAAAATCAATTTCCTGATGACCCTTAGCCCTGAGGGCACCAGGGCATCAGGAAGCTCCACCAACCATCCACAAAGCTGATTTGTTGTCGTATCTTGCATTGTGTACTTTAACACATCATCTTATTATGCCATATGTTTATGGTCCTGGGCTTGTCTTGTTTGTTCTAATTGTGTGTTGCCAGGGTGATGGGTGGTTTACTTTATACATTGGGTTGTCAAGCTGTCAGGGTTGAAAATAACTAATAAATGACTTCTAATCCTTCTAAACGCCACGGCATAGCTGAAATACCGCTGGATGTGGCGTAAAACACCAATCAATCAATCAATCAATCTTATCCCTGTTTTATTATGTAGATGTTACAAACCGAACCATTCCAGGAAGTGGATTTAAGGAAGGTTTTACACATAAGTAAGTTCTCTCTCTATTCAAGTTTTTAATATCACATTTTACTGGATTGAATCTATTGGATTGTTAAAGACCCATTCACATGGTGCGATCATTCGATACGATTCGTCAAATTCGACAGAATCAAAGCATGTAAAGAAACGTGCGATTTTGGTCAAATACAACTAGTCGTATCAAATAGGATATCCTCTATTTATTTCGGCTAGTCGAATGCAACAAGTCGTATCGACTAATCGCATCCTGTGAAGGCGGCTTTACCGAGAGAAGTGCACACAGCTTGTGTGCAAGGTTAACAATATAAACACACAATTTATCATTAAAATGACATACCTTTACACTAGTCTGTTAAGTGATCCAGATAGCAACTCGATCTATATCTCACAGTGCAAGCTAGAACTACTTGTGTCCAGTTATCATTATTCGACATAGGGCGCGCTTATGAACTGTACTTTTGGTAGTAAGGGGCCTTTAAGCACACTTTATTATAATCATTTTTTTTTTGTTGTGAGTCCATATAAAACTTTCAGTAACACCATCTGATTATTTATTTACTAAATTATTTTGCCTTACAAAAAAATAACTTCTGTATACCCCTAACTTAAAACTATTGGATTGTCTTATAGTATTTATACATATTAATATTGTCCCATATTGTATGTTTTTATTTTCTTTATCCACAGAAGTGCAGGAGAACTCTCAACATCCTTTGATTTTAGAAATAGGACCTTCGTTAGTCATTGATCTACCTGGAAGGTGAGCTATATAGCTATTCTATGCAGCTGTTCTAAGGTTTTATTTTATCAGTATAAACTACATATGCATTTAAAAGTATTGTTTTGAATAGAACCACCTGAATCATTACCTGTGCATTAAAATAAAATTGTGTGGTAGAAGACTTTTTGAAAGCCTAGAAAAATTTAACTTACTGAAACATTTTACAACTGGATCATCCTCTTCTATTGCTCACAGATAGGATTATATATATATTTTTTTTAATCACAATTTCTCACCGGTTTTAAATGGTAACAAATGTATTTTCTTGCTGTGAAATAATTCAAAGCCAGAGAATAATTATGAAAACATAATTATAAATTGTAAAGTTTTTTACCCCTCGGCCAATATTGGCCTAGGGATATTGTCGTGATAATGTACGTCCGTCCGTACGTCGGTAACCGCAATATCTCCGAAATGAAATCACGTAGGGCCACCAAATTTGGATATGTAATGTATCTAGTGAATTGTGGGAAGCCTATTAAAATTGAGCATGCTTGTCAAATGATTTATGGAGTTATGCCCCTTTTTCAATTCGCGTGGGGTGACCAAATTTATATATATTATCTATCTAGGAAATAGTGGGAAGCCTATTGAAATTGGGCATGCTCATTAAATAATTTATGGAGTTATGGCCCTTTTTCAACTTTTTTCTCCGCCTGTACATCCGTTACCGCGATATCCCCGAAACGAAATCATGTAGGGCCACCAAATTTTTATATGTTATGTATTTAGCGAATTGTCGGAAGCCTATTGAAATTGTCCATGCTCTTCAAATGATTTATGGATTTATGCCCCTTTTTCAACTTTTTTCTCTGTGCGTACAAGGCCCAAAATAAGATTTCAGATTTGAATAGCAAAACTGCTAATCAATTTATAAAATTGATAAGCAGTTTTCAATATTAATAAGCAGTTTTTATCCAGGGTTGAAATGCTTTAATATTTACCTGTCACACGTAACCGATAACTCAATTTGTTCTGTCTAGCTTAAGACTCTACCTGTACACATTTCATTGAAGGGGTGAGCTAACTCAAGTTTGCCAGAAATACAATCTGTACTTTTCAATAACGATAATTACACCTTGGATCAATCATCATTTGTATAATTGTATACTATTGTTTACTGATTTTCTTGAGAACTTTGTATTTATTTTAATTATTTTTTTTAAATGATTTTTTCACACATGCATTGCCAAGCAGTGCTAGGTAAAAATGAATGATTCTAACAAAAAATGACAAAACTCCTTTCCACTGCTATTTAGAGAATTTTATGGATGTTTTTTGTAGGCTTTTAGCGGTTCAGTATAATCAGTAATATTGATAATTCATTAGGGTTACACTTGGCACAGGCCTCAATTTTTAAAGAATGTTGCTATTTTGCAAACGGATTTCTGTGAGAAAAAAAAAACAAAAGACATTCAAATGTAAAAGTTATTGACTTTTTTTTGGGTACTAAATATGTACAGTAATATTCTTTTGTATTAATAAAACTGTTAATGAAACAAATAGCAAAGACGAAAGTAAATCTAGCGTGCCTGTGCAAAATGTCAGATGAGCCCTTTTTTCGTCTACAAATTCTGTCTAACCATCGCGTTTTGAATTCAGTATAATCGGTAATCATTTAACGCTAAAACCATTCAAAATCACAATCGAAACTGTGGTAACTACCTTCACAGTGCTTCACACAGGTTGTCTCAAGCTTTCGGTAAAACACAATTAATACATGCGTACACCACCAACATGACTTGTCTTTAATGGTTCCACTACAAGGTTCACTGACAATAGTTTGCCGGTTTTAAGATCCCCGCTTCCAGTGTGACAGACTGACAGTACTGTTTTACTTTTAGTTTCCAAAACGAGTCTGCATTCTCCACGTAGTATGAGTTTCTTGACTTTTGTTATGTACGACAGTGCTTTATAAGTATTACGGGGGATAACTCTTCCAGGCTTCCAAATAAATACCGAAGTGCGAAGAATGCACAAGTACTTCTGGAATAATGTACAACAACAGCGTGGCGATTTGAATAGAACTTTGGATGTTGAGTGACTCGTCACTCAGTGAGTGTTATTGACCGAGAAATAAAAAAACATAAAGGAATCAAAACTTTAATTTATTAAACAACTTCATGCATATGATGGAAAGAAAGCACACCGCCCGTTTTTTTACGTTTTTCAATAATTATAACGTATCGCAGTTTTGCTCTGCCGACAGAAAGTTCTGTAGCAATGATGTCATTTTGGGTAGCAAATTGCGATTCGCCTTCCATATGAATAATGTCTCCATCTTTGACCAAGATGTCAAATGATGAGGGTACTTAAATTGTGAATCAGGATTTTTAACAAAATTCGCAGGTTAGCGCCGATTTTTAATAAGTACAGACTCGTCCAAAGTAAAAGATATAATAGAAGAATTATTTCAACTAACAAACAACCCTCTATCATGTCTATAAACTCCATTCAGACTTTGGGTGAGTCTGTACTTATTTAGGGTTCGAAATAGAAAATCAAATTTACAATGCTATATTTTCTCTTCTTGAAAAAAATTGCATGTCAAACAGTGAATGGTTAGCTATTTTCAAGAATAGACTGCCATTTAAACTGTTATTGATATGTTTGGATTAGGGTTCTACGTGTCAATCTATTAACTGAGCCAAAAATCTGAACTTCCGACAAGGTGTTATGACCAGTTTGAAATCTGAGGGACAGTGTTAAAAAAGGAGACTTGTCTGACTTGGGCGGCGACATACATGTAGTGTTAGCCAGAAATCCACAAGAAGGTTTCTCAAATCACAATTTTTTTTTTTACAGAAACAGGGTGTCTGTCTTTTTTTTTACATTTTCCCCACCTTTCCCATGTTAAATTTGACTTAAACAGGGTCTCTCACATCATCACATGGCTACTAACTTGGGTACCTTAAAGACACCGAGACTAGTAGCTCTGTTAATGGCTGTCCATTTTCGTCTGGAAGACAGTGATCTCCCTTTGTTTAAAATCCATATACTTCCATTGTTTAATTGGCCAATCAAATCCTTGTAAACAGATGTATGCAAGGCATTGTCATAGAGGCGAGCTGTTCTATGCAGCCATGCTTTCACCCAGAGTCCCAGACAGCTCGCCTCAAATGACAATGCCTGGTATGCGGAATAGAAGTTTTCCACAATCACGCAATCAAAATGAAGAAGTTCCTTGTCGCGCATAAAAGACAATCTTGAACATACGACCTAGAAACAGCTTGCACGGACCAGTCTAAGGAATAGCTCAGTCGGCATCAACGGCAAGGTAGGCAGGCATTGTGATTTGACGAGAGCTGTCTGGGTTAAACCTTAGGACAGCTCCGACGCCTCAAATGACAATGCCTAGTGCACCCAGCTGGAACATCCCACTATTCGAGCCCTGGGAGGTAACTAGTAACTACTAACTAAACTTTTCGGGCAATTAAAATGTCAATCCCTAGTTCCCTACTGCCTGGCAGGCAACCATGATTTTAAATATTTCACGAACCCTGCCACATATAATACTTGTTTGATGATAATTGTTTAAAGTTTTACTTTCTTCTCTTGAAGGCAATGGTAACACGTCAATCATGCTGGAGTTCAAGACAATGAAGACAGAATGCTCCTATGACTTTCTGTTTGTTTATGATGGGAACTCTTATGAAAATCCATTGCTAGCCAGTTTAAGTGGAGATCAACTTCCAAAGCCACTAGTTGCTACTTCAGGATATGTGAGCATGATTTGTCTAATTCTTTAGCTTTATTCTTTGATTTTATTTATTTGTTAAACAGTGCACTTATTGACTGAAATTCAAACATAGTCGAGAAAAGAGATGATTTTTTATTACTAAAACATGTATAAAGAAGAAAAGAAGACTAGTGAGTGGTTTAAGACAAAAATATTTTGCTATAAAATGCTTTGATTTGTTTACATATGGCAGGACTTGTGAAATGAGTTTTTACAATTGTAGCTGTATATTATATTTACATGTGTACAGTGCAACTACTTACCCTTCTCTTGTCTTATGTCCCTAAGCGTGGCGATAAACATCAAGGCAAGTAATCAATCTCAACTTAAGTACATGGCCCACTGCATTGATGAGCTAGATGCATCACTTTGATACTGATCTTTCTTTCACCTGTATGATTCATGAGATTGAATCAGCCCTTCTGCTTCTCTTGGTAGCATCTCTATTAAGTGGGAAGACGAAGTGTCTGTAGATTGATTACTGACACATTATAATATTGCGTAAAACCCTATTGAAATAAATAAACAATCTAGTTCTGTACATCCTTTTGCCTAATTTTCGTTTTACTGTGAGATTTGTTTCTTTTTCTAGATGTTGATATATTTCTACAGCGACAGAAACTATGGTCTTGAAGGTTTTGAGGCAACGTACAGCATCACGGAATGCCCATATGGTTGCTCATCCTTAAGGGGGTTTTGTAGAAGTGGAATCTGTCTTTGCGAACCAGACTATTATGGGATAGGGTGCGAAGAAGAACGATGCCCTAACGGCTGCCACTCTTCAGTCGGGCATGGGGATTGTGTTGCTCAGGGTGCAAACAATGAAAAAAGTTGTATATGTAAGACCGGTTTTGCTGGTGAAGATTGCTCCCTATCAATACACACTGGAATAGGAAATAACACCTGGTATAAAATTGCTTCAGACTCGACAGGTTTTCTTGCTCGCACTTCTCATGCAGGTGTGTTTATTGAAAGCCAAAACTCACTATGGATATTTGGAGGTTATACACTGAACAAAGTGTTAGATGAGTTGATGATTTATAACATGACATCAAATCAATGGGAATCTATAGAACGTACCCCACTATGGCCAGCTGGTAGATATTTACATGCCATGATAGCCCTTGAAGATGGTTTTGTAATGTTTGGTGGCCAACTTGCTTCAGGGGAGTTAACCAATGAGCTGTGGTTTTATAATGCTTCCAGTTTGATTTGGAATTTAATCCCTTCAAGATCTGACACAAAGAGTTTACCTGCGTTAGCAAGTCACTCTCTCACACTTGGCCTTGATTGGATATATTTGTTTGGAGGAAAAACCAAATTAGGATTTTTTTCTTCAGAAATGTATAGGATTCGAACCACCGACTTATCAGACTGGGAAAGCATATTTATAAAAGGTGGTAAGAAATCGTCGCGACGTTTAGCAGGTCATTCAGCGGTATATCACAAGAAAACCAATTCCATTGTTGTGTTCGGAGGCCATAGTACAAACACGGCGCAGTTCAGTCGTTTACGCAAAGAACTTCATATCTTTTCCATTGATAACTCTTTCTGGTCACTTATAGCTGTTGATCCCAAGACCATGAAGACTGAACATATTTACCCTCCCTCGGAGAGGGCCTACCATTCAGCTAACATTCTGGGGGATTACATGGTGGTGTTTGGAGGGAACACACATGTTTACAATGACCTGGAGTTGTGTTACGATGCCGCCATCTATTATTATCATCTAGGCTGTCATATGTGGATAAATCCGTTAAACAAACGCTTTCCAGGTGAGAACTTTTGCATATTTATACTATACATTGTAGTTTTCAGAAAACAATGGGTATTTCTGCATTAGGATTCCTATGTGGAGTCTATTGATGTAGAAGATATGAACATTTACATACTAATTTAGATTTTAAAATATAAGTTGACATAATTTAGTCTACAAATTTGTTGTTGTACACAACTCTCATAAAGCAGTTACAACACCACCATTGCAGTTGATAAGTATTCTCTACTTATAAATACTTGTGAAATACATGTATGCTGTGGAATTATCAGTGATCTCGTTTAATTAGGACTGTTGCCATGGATAGTATGCCAGGGTTAAATTAACTGTTTCTCTTTTTCAGGTTTGACCTTGAGTAAAAAGCCGAGTCGTAGGTTTGGTCATGTTGCCACGGTAGCATATGGTGACACCCTCCTGATATCTGGGGGTTACTCCGGGTTTGTGCTGGGTGATCTACTAGCCATTAAAGTTGCTCCAACAATAGCTCTACATGAGGTAAAAACTGATAGACTAATTTTATTTTAATCACTGGCAACTTCCGAACTTATTTTAAATTTAAATTGCAAACAACTGTTTAATCGTTCATAGACTGGAGCATCATTCAAGGGTTGATAGAAGTCACCTTTATACTATGCCACTTCTTTGCTAAATAGCGGGTGGTTGGGCGGGAGCTTCCTGATGCATCTTCTTGAGTTACATGTTACATGTGTAAGGGGCATCCGGAAGAAGATTTTTTTGTGGTGTTTTTTCCTTCTTTTTGAGACAGACCCCACAAACCATTCTGAAAGGGCCTGACCCAGGGAAGGTGTTATGCACATAAAACATGGGGTCACTTTAGTCTGTCTGGGCGTGTGTTTGTCTGTATGCATTTTTCTCCTAAACCAAAAGAGATAGACCCCCCAGAGGTCGAAATAACGGCCGGACATCGGACATGTCTGATCAAATCAAAAATAAAAACAGACGCAAATGTGTATCAAAGACCCCCATCCCTAATAAACACATTTGCTATTTCTCATATGACAGTGAAATGAGTGGATGCTACATGTAGCAGTGTTGAAT
>JAVFBY010294421.1:0-17065 GCA_034781015.1 Tonicella lineata
TGACACACATAAGGCCGCCATGTTGTTTGAGGCACAAGTTTAGGTCTAGTTTTTCACTAGCACTCTCTGGTCCGATAAATGTCAGAATTGTTAAAAAACGATTAGAGTGCTTTTTTTGCACTAACTGCTAGGCATTTACATAGGAACTAAAATGGCGACAAATAATGATTGATAATTATCAATGCATAATATTGACGCCTAGACCAAATAAAGTGTCATGCTATGAACAATTTCCAATATCGTTATGCGGTCCGTGCTAAAACCTGTGTTAAATAACTTTTAATCCTACCATCTATTGTGTCATACATGGCAATTTGGCAGCTAAAAACCACAAACTCTCCATTGTGAATATGTCACACGTTTTAAATTGTAGGCTAACACATCAAGGTTACAGTAGAAGGTAGGATTGTGTAGATTAGACTTACTTTGGAGTTATTTTTGACCACAGAATGACTATTTGTATTTACAAGGCCCTTATTTCACCAAGGTGGCGGACCTTGTATGTATTGACGCGACATATTAAATACATTGAGCAGATGTTTACTGATTTGATGGTGTGTTATAGGTAATCAAGCATAGACAGTCCTATATATTACCAATAACATCATATAAGTAGTTGTTGGCTTCTCGGGATGTAACTCACCCATGACAACTTGAGTTTATAGTCAATTGAAAACTTGCCTAGGTGGAATAGTTTTAAAATTGAAAGACTCTGGCCTACACCATCGTCCACAAATGTAAACTCTTTCACCTCGAACTGTAGTAAAATGCTCGATATACCACGGTTTAAAGAACATTATTTCTTAAACAGCCCACCCACCAAAGTCAATCAGTCTACGTTTTACAAAGGAAAAACCGTGTGCGCTTCTGTTCAGGCAAATGCAAATTGTGCACATGTCAAGGTCACTCGGTCTTATTTTACAAGTTTGTTTGACGTCTTGATTGGAACTCCATTTGATTAAAACCTTCGCCGGTATATCACCGCCTTAATCACAAAGAACCCCCATTCAATGTAGTGATATGCATAACGATTCCCGTCAATTACGCGGTCGTCGTCCGGCGAATTACAGCTTTAAGGATACGCACGACCAACATGACAATAGGACAACGACAATAGAGCAATGCAATTGTTTTTAAACTTTATTATCAAATGTAATCGTGTTCAGATTGATATTCTATTCATTAATTTTTGACAATATTCTGTATATTTTTTCCGTATATATTCACAAACATTTTCAAAGAAAATGCTTAACCTTAAAATGGGCATCCCCGACTTGGCAATATTGCACGAAACTGAAAGCTTGGCATGTGGCCTATTTGTCCCGAAGTTCTATAGTCTGCCTTAAAAAGGATGCTACTTAATGGTTACAAAATGTTGGAACTCTATTTCAAGTGTTTGTCTTAAGGAAGGCCTACAATCATGATTGGTTTATTTCCTACTAGACGAATCTATTTTGTCTACCACTGTGTCAGTGGCTACAATTTGACCTGCACGAATTACCACCTACCGTATTCCATCGCAAGGGAAAACGGGAATTATCGACAGCCGTTTGCCCAAAGATCTATCAGCTAAGGGGGTTTACTGTAAATTTGAAATGCTAGTAAACAAAGAAAATGTTTTACTGCAAAACTCAACCAAATCATCTTTAGTCCTAAGATAGCAGCAATGCTTGATATGGCTGGTAATGGCCTTCTGTAAACTATATAAGCAAATTCAATCAAAAAGCATGATTACGATTTAACCATATTGGCAAGGTTGCACTTAAAATAAAACTAAAGTCCATGTGAGAAAAAAGACCGTATAAAACCGTTCCGAAAATGGTGCCCATAATATTTTGTATCTCGATAAAGCCACATGGAGCATTTCACTGTATGGTGGGCAATTCACACCGCCTTGTTTTGAACCTTGTACAGTCTATCTGCATACCAAATCTGTCATCACGACGTTTTAATCTTATTCCGTCCGCCTGTCTGTCCGTCCGGCTGCGCAGACGTGGAGAAGATAAAAACCACATTGCCTAACAGAGGGTTTTCGTAGTTTGGATGCACATATAGTTTACACTAAACTACATTCATATTTAAAATGGGTCATTCCAATCAAATTTCTGATTTGCTTAGAAACATAGTAATATACTATTAGCCACACAAACGACTAAATGAAGAACCGTCATCTATCGAGAATGGGCTGCAGCCTCTGCCACTGATTACTTATCGACTGTATAAGAAGTGGGTCCTATAACCGGTTTCTGGCCTTGATAGCCTTTTGGGGTCATGCGATTGGTCGTTGGGGGAGAGAGTAGCTGTCGAGATGTCATTCTATTTTTTTTTAGTTTGTGTAGAATTATTTGATCAAGTTATGTTCCCATTTAGTCTTACCGGGTTAGTATCTAGCTTAAAAAATATATATTATCTTTAAATTACCCTATTTTGTTCCCCTCGGGGGTCTTGAGTATGTTTTGAAGATTGAACGTACTAACGACTCAAAACGGAAGAGTAAGTTTTTAACGTGCAGATCATTCATAGCGTTTCACATTTTTACTGTGTTGCGTCTAGTAAATGTTGCTTACAGGCGGGTAGGTGGTTGGGAGCTTCCTGATGTCCCAGTTCTGTTTGAGCTAAGGGACATCAGGAGCCATAATTGTTTTCCAGTGGGTTTTTTTTTTTTCGTTTTTTGTTCTGTTCTTGTCCTGTCTCGTCTTTTATGTTGCCAGTGATCGATGTCAAGGCTGGTTTCCTTCACCCATTGGGCTGACAAGCCGTCATATAGGTGAAATACCCCTGAGCACGGCGTTAAACCCCAATCAATCAATCAATCACTTTTTTGTAGTACTTGACGTTAAAATGTATTTGGAATAGATTAAAATTCGGCAACTAAGCCTAATAACCTTTTACCGACTAAAGACAAAAGCAAAAACACGTGTATTGCGTTATTAAAACCACGCAAAACAGCGTCAACATTGGACCCCACCATGTTTTCCGCCATGATGGCCATGGCAATCTTGCGAGATCTCGTGATTAGGGAGAAGTCATTATTTTACCACATCTCTTGTCGAATTAAATATGTATCTAATTCATTGAAAGAAAATTTTATGTACATGTACATGCTACTTTACTGTTATGTGATTACATTCAATATTACATAGTCGCTTATTCTAATTATGATGTAAACTAGTGTCCAAAAGAAACGATACAAACTTATTTTCAAAATTATTTTTTACTAAGTGAATTGTCTAGTATGAAAACATGCCAATTCGTTTTGCACATCCCAAACACAGCATAGTCGATAAAAAGTACCGGGAACACGTGATCCCTTCCGGGAAAAAACGTAAATTTCGTGAAAGTGACATTTCCCTCTCTAGCATGTTCTGCACGTGCATAAAAACTGTATAAAACGGCTGATCAGACACGTTGATATCACAGCAACAAAAAGAACACAAGATATGCCACGTTTGACAGCCATCGAGAGAGAGAGAGCCGTTGGAATGGTCCAACAAGGAGCGACACACGTCGACGTCGCCAGAAGGTTGGGCTGCGCACGCATCACTATCACCAGGTTGATGCAGCGGTTACGTCAGACAGGTCAGACAGGCCCAGGAGTGGAAGACCACGAGTAACCACGCCCCGTGAAGATCGTTACATCCGGGTATTACACCTGACGAAATGTTCATTTTTCGACCCCACCCATCTGTGAATTTTTTTTACAGATGTTGTGAAAGGTTTTCTCAAAAGCATAACACCAATCCTAAACTTCTGCATTGTTTAGTTTTTCTTTTATGTCGTTGCAAACAGGCGGTATCGTTTTTTTTGGACACTAGTTTATTTTGTAAAGCTAAAGTTGGTGTAAAACTTTTTATTCCCTTCCACTCTACCAGCCTGCCATGTCAGGACCTGTCAGGACACAGTACCATGATCTGTCAACCCGCTATGCAAACCTGTCAGATTATCATTAATAATTAGATAAATTACTAAATTTTGTATTCTGTTGTCATTTACTTGGTCTTCATTGTATCAGGAGAAAAAGTGTCTCCATTACCCTAGCTGCTATCAATTAATCCATCAATCAATCAATCAATGATGAATCAATCAAATTTCAAGTGATTCGACAATCAATCATCACTCATCACTGAATAATAACATGTATTCTTCATTTCATATTTATGATTTTAAGATCATAATATAATGAGATAGGAGATTTTATTTTTATGTTTATTTTAGAACATTATTTTACTACCAATAGTTGTACATGTGATATTGTTTTACTATTTATATGTTTTTATGTGTAGCATATGGTGGATAGGCCTCTGGGGATTGTTTTGATTGCAGATGTCATAATAGCGACATGATGTGATTTGTTAAAACTCAATTCCCTCATGTATGTTAATGTACAGTACTAGATCCAGGTTACTCCTCACTGCTGAAACCTTCTATGTCAAACACCATTATTGATCTTTAAAGACTTTCTTGTGGTTAGTTGATACAGAAGACAATGTGGGATATCTTCATCATCTGACTGACTCCTGCACACTGCAGTGAAAGATTCTAGTACCAGTTCTTTAAATTCATGCTCTTGACTTCAGTACACATATTAGATCGTCTACAAAAGACCAGTTGCTCATAATGCTGTTAAATTTAATCCGCTGGGCTCATTTGCTTCTTCTGGTCTCCCTTCAATATATCGCACAAGTTTGAGACTGCCTATATACAATATAACCAGAGTAAATTAGGGGAAGTTTTTCCTGTGTACAGTGGAAATTACAGTGTGTTTTAGCAAGGTTTCTTCTAGTTTCTACTGATCACTGTCATTGCATAGACTGAAGGGAAATAGCTTTGAGTACAAACATCAATCAAACAGACCAACAATCTACATGTTACTGATGTACAGTGTGCTATATATTCCAGACCTAGTGCCAAAAATCAACAATATCTCTTTTGTTAAGGGCAAAAGCAGGCTTTCAGAAGATTTTTACCAGCAAAGTGTCTTCACTATTTAAATGTACCACGAGAAAAAGGATTTCAATGCTTTCCTTATAAAAAAACGTATATGTTTTTACACCAGGTTTTTAAATTTAAACACAAAGTGAACATTCTTGTTCTTAATATTGATATTTTTGTTGATATTTTCAGAAAGTTGTAAATTTTTATTCAATTCATTTAGTCATTTTATATGACAAATCCCTACAACGTCATATTAAATGATATTTGTATACAGGAGAGCCTGGTAGAGAGTGGATGTAGCAGACACTTCGACTGCAGTCTCTTAATCACCCATATCAATTCACAGACTAAAGCAGAGCTAGCATCCTGTTTAAGACATTCTCCGGTTTCTAGATTTAACAGCACAAAATCTCAACGATTAAGAGCAGATTTCGGTTACCCAGGATGCTGGACGGGAGTTCAGGCCCTTGACTTATGAACAGTAAGCACGGAGGCTGATACAAAACCACCCACAAATTTCAACTGCGTCTCAACTTGATGTGGGTTTGTTACAACGCAACGTTAAATGTGTTGCTGAACTAACCAGCTGTAGGCCTATTACATAGTAATGATGTTGCGGCATCTGTAGAATGAAACATCTGTGAAACTATCTACAAGAATAGAATATTGATTGTAATTAATATACAAAGACAGTGATGGGAAGAAAGGCTGAATGGAAATGAATGTGCTGACTCAAGAACTGTCCAACATTATTTACAACTACCCATGCTGAAGGACACTCTTGGAAATCTAGGGATTTATTTTCTCATGGATATATTTTCCTCTAACTTCAATTTTGTATTGTATTATAGCTACAAGGCATGCTATGGAATGTTGATGCAAAGTAATAATTAAGACTTTATTCCTGGTCTGCTCAATTTACACATAACACATAGAACTAATGTACTTCATATTCAAATAAGAACCATTTCTCCGTGATATCTGAGAAAGACTGTTTGGTGTAATTTATTAGTGAAGCCCTGAAGTGATTTCTGTTGTTAACTGTGTGTAAAGAGGCCACTTCCAGCTCTTAAAATGGATAAGATTCAATACATATAGATGTAGGCAACACAAAGTACAGTGCCAGTATATCTAGTATGATCTCATTGTATTTATCTCCGTGCATATAGTGTGTTAGGCTGTATGTACTGGCTTGTTAGTCAATGTCTCTGGGAATGACGCTACCCTGGCGTGTGTGGCTCTCAAAGGCAAACTCTTTCTGGGAGTTCCGTGCAGTGGTTGCTGTGGTTATTGCTAGATCAGCCTGATTATCCTCCATCAACTACTGTGAGTTGGCAGAGGGCCTTTACAGATAGCCATTAAGGTCTGCCATCACTTCAACTTAAGGAATGGACATTAGCTTTTTATCGCAATGGATTCTGCCTCTCATTCAATTTGACCTTGACCTTGATGACATTTATCCAGAGATGTTACGATTAAGTTATTTGTGTTCCATGAGATCTGGTTTAAATGTTTTCCATGGACGTTATCAGTGTGGCAGTGGATTCAGCTACTGTTCAAGATTGTAAAGATATAGCCTACTAGCTATTGGCAGCAATATGGACATAGTATTGTAGTCTTTTCAATCAGTATAGATTATCAGGAGCCTAACAAATAGTAACTCTATACCATAGGGAAGCTTGCAATGTATAGGCTTACAATTAATTATTAGCTCATGCATAGCCTTTGTTGTACAAAAAATGCAAATCTAAAAAGTAAGGAGCATTACATCAAAACCTTTCTCATATATTCCTTGGAATAACCAACATATTATGGTTGTTTGAATTGCATTAGCCTATACTTCTAACTGATACCCAGAAAGACATGAACAGTTTTTGACTTATTGATTCAAAGTTCCAGGTGTTTGACCTAATTAATTGATTCAGTTAACTCCATCTCAATCTTCCCTTACATTTCTGGATCTAGACATCAATATCCTAATGCTAACTCACAACTGTAAACCTATCATAAAAACTCGACCTAGAATATTAGCACAGCTGTTAGCAGACACATACATGTAGTGTAACATACATGTAGTTCGCCATACCCTGCACTCATTTTAGTGAGCAAAGAGAAGTTTATCTCAACATAATTGTTGTTTCCACGGTGTGTTGAATTGAACACTTTAATGACACACAGATAGTTTTATCAGAACTGCTGGCTCCATACTGAGGCTGGCTTTGTTTTATTTCCAAATCTTGTTTGGTTTCGTATCTCCTTCCAGCTTATTGATCAGCCGACTCTAGCACATGACATCTCTCAGTGCGGATTAAGCCAGCTTCTTACTAAAGCCACATTGCCAGTCAATATTAGAGCTGCAACAACAACACTGAACTGAAAGCAACTTTTTGGCATTTTGTCGCAAAGGCAGTCAAAGCTGCCTTTCCAGATTGAAAGACAAATTCTTGGAAGCTTTCAACACACGCTCTCGTTGCATCAGATGTTTGTTACAGAAACACTTTCAATTCAAATTTATCTTTGCTTGTGGAGAGTTGTAACTGAAGTGTTTAATTGAGGGCCTCTGGGTGCTCTGTGTTTCTAGCTCCTATGTGGTGGGTGAACTCTGGCAACGACTCAAGCAGAACTTCTCCACTGAGTTTAGGCTTAATTACTGGCAAGGTCACACTCTGTGAATTTTGATATCCTCCTTAATATAGAGCAGTAGGTTCGGGAGATTTGTCTACCAGGCGATCTAAAAACCTGTGTCCTAGATTAGACTGAGCAGGGAACCTTTATATCTAACTTTATCAGAGAGAATTAGGCTGCATGCAGGTAGATTGATACACCTGTAAACTGCATACCTTAACAAAGAGACCGATTTAATCATTGCTGACTTAACAGCATATGGAATGAACTCTAACCAGTACCCAGGAGGGGGGTATTTGGGGTCCGGGATGGCCTCCAACACCCGCTGGTCCCTGGCACCCCGTGACATACTAGCTCAACGACCTTTAGGGGACAGGTACGAGAACAGTGCTGGGCAACGCTTGTCAATGCTACCTGGTCGCCGTGGTAACTACACCAAACCCGACCTTATTCCGTCTCCGACTGCCAACATGCACAGCCCCACAGATAGGCGGGTATGTATATTCAACATCCTCAATAGATGAGAGCTTGCTAAGTGTGCCACGTTGACACTAGTATAAATGTGTCACTAGCTGGTTTTACCTGAACTTTACCTTTCTATACAGGTGTCCGTATTTGCCTTCTTATTTAAACACATACAACCTGCATATTACCTGTCTAATTTGCAACAGGTAAATTTTCACACTGAGCTGTTGTTTATTAGAAGAGAACCTGTACAGAATCTGAATTATATCTGTTTTTAATAACTTTCATACTTGATATAAATATAAGCTAATATTGCTATTGAAAGAGTTATAATAGCATGCATTCAACCCTGTTAACATGCTGATATGCTACACTGTTTGCTTCAGTAATAAAAAAATGTACTTTGTTAAGAATGAATTAATGCATAAATTTGTTAAGCTGTTTATTGTATAGTCATTTATTTTTATGGAGGTAAGTTTGAGTAAAAAAAAATCTTTTAAAAATGGATCTAAAGTAAACTAAATCATTAGTGTTATGTTATTAGTTTTTTCAGTATTTACATGTATCTATTGGAATGAGTGTTAATAAGGGATAATAATTTTCAAATTATACTGATAGCTACATGTAATTAATGATTTAAAATGCTGATAGTCCTAACAAAATGTTTTTTGTTTTTTTTAACTGCATAAAAAGTTATATTTACAAAAGTCCACTCATTGATTGTGGACATTTCAAATTGACTTATGACTTTATAACAAAGTGGACATTTTGGGGTGTTATTTAAGGCAACCATCATCTAGTTTGTGTCTCATCAGACCGAAGAAGTTTTCTGCATATAAACAGATTTTTTTACTTATTATTTTTAGACAAACATCATCCACTTAATTGTACCTCTGACCCAATTCCCGAGGGGATGGTGTTAAGTGTGTCTATATGATGTGTGTACTGTGCTATTCATATCTCATAAACATAAAACCTTCTTAAGCTTAAATTTGAAAAGAAGATTTTTGGTGGTATATTTGCTTCTCGGAGCGCTCCGTTTGAAATAAATCATGCAAAATCGCGATAAAAATCATTCTTACGTGACTTAACATCATCAATATTATGACCTTCATTTATCTAATGTGGCTCCAAAGGAGCTAATAACTAGTTATTGCCCAGCATTAAGATGGTAGAAAAACAGGATAAAACCCAGAAAACATGTAACCTTCCGTTGTTTGCTGGCGCACAACTTAACATAAAGTATATGCTGGCCAAAGCACGGGACCAGAAGCAAATGCTCTAGAAATGAACCCTTTTAACCACTCTACCATGGAAGCTTCGTCATGTACTTTGTTGGTACATGTAGATAACATTTCAGTATTGTCGCTTTCCTTTACTGATCAAAGTCCTCATCTGGTGCTCATGAAGAACAATGTATATTCTTTAGGCAATTGCAAAATGTAAAGATTTTTTTAAATAAAATTTGACCATTATACAAACGACCTAAAACCTATATCCCCTTTTTATTCTTGAACTATACTGTATGAGGATATAATTAGCAGTTGGAGGATGCATTTCAATGGTAAAGCCCAAGATAATTATTAATTAGAGGGTCTACTGTATGTAGATTTACAACAAGTCCATTCATCACACCATGGCATTTGACTTGCACAAGTCTGTTTGCATTAATTACTTAACGTTGCAAAGCAGAGCATTAGCAAGATACTAACATAAGCATACATAAAATGTTAAGGCCATTTGCATTGCCCACTTAGCTATAAACCAACATCAAACACTTTCCAAGTTTTATATATAACAAAATAACATACAGATTAGTTAATTTGATTATAGGGCCTGCTTAAGCTTTATAAGAAACAGCAATGTTCATTGCTGTAGGAGTGCTTTAATAAGGGTATTTATTATTTATTTATTTTCTTCGCCAATAAAACTGATATTTCACTGCAGTGTAATAACACTTTTGCCATTACATTGTTGAGTGCAATGACCTTAGGCTCACAACTATGTTGTGCCACATGCATTTGTTTCTATTATGACAAAATGCATGTAATTTCATGACACAAACCACATGTGACTCATTTTAAGTCATGTAGCGAATACCGTAATACTATTTGACGTCATGTTTCGAGCAACGTCATGCTATAGTCTGAGCTGTCTGATTTGAAATTGTCATACAAAATGTGGAAAAAAACATAGTGATTTACGAATTAATCAACAATATAAATAATAAAAGGAATATTACACAGTGAAGTGTGAATACCATTATATTGCTCTCGTGAATGGTGAAAGCGATAACCCACTCAACGCTTCGCGTCTCGTGAGTTATCACTTTCACCACTCACTCGAGCAATATTTATGGTATTCACACTTCACTGTGTAATATCCTCTATATATTGCTCTCGTGCCTCGTGTGTTATCACTTTTACCACTCACTTGAGCAATATTTATGGTATTCACACTTCACTGTGTAATATCCTCTATTTATTATTTATATACAAGTGAAATATCAGGATTTGCTTCGCTGAGAAAAGTGACATTTCACAGCAGTGAGATAGCACTTTTGGATTTTCACTCCGAATTGTGTTGCGTCATATGCGTTAGCTTATATTGTGACGTTGTACATGGATACATGTAATTTCATGACGCAACACACACGTGTCATCATTTGACGTCATGTTCCGAATAACGTCATTCTATTTGACGTCACCCTCCGAACAACGTCATGCTAGTCTGAACTCATCCGATTTGAAATGGTCATTAACAATGTGACAACGCATGGTGATTTACGAATTTATCGACGATATAAATAATAAAAAGAGCTCAACTGAGCATGATACGCCCGTTGGGGTAAAACAAAAATAAAAGAAAGTTTGACGAAATGTAAAGAATTTGGTTCATTTCTGAGAGAGATCGCTTGAGTGATGACAAGGGAAAAACTTGAATGCCGGTAGGCACAAACTTGAGATTTTTACAGAAAGAAGCGTCGCCTGTAAATACATCCAAAGCGACATTCCATATGGGTGGTTTTCAAGTTAACTATCAGAAACTAAATTTAGACTTTGCCACCAGGTGGCACCACCTGTAGGACGATGTACGCCGAAATCAATCCTAAGAAACGTTTTGTCACATGGAACACTCATACTAAGTTTGATTCAAATTGCACAAGAAGTTTTCGAGTGAATGACTGTAAACCACATTTAGACTTCACCATTAGGTGGCGCCACCTATAGTCCGACATACGCCAAAATCAATCCCAAGCGTCGTCTTGGGAACACTGATGCTAAGTTTGATTTGAATTCCTTAAAGCGGTTTTTAATTTAATGTCCGGAAACCCAAAAGTTTACAGACGGACGGACAGACAGACAGACGGACGGACGGACGGACAGACAGACAGAGAGACGGACAGACAGGCTGACGAACAGACAATCCATACCATAATACGTCCCGTCAAATGATGGGCGTATAAAAAGAATATTACACAGTGAAGTATGAATACCATCATATTGCTATCGTGAATGGTGGAAACGATAACTCACTCAACGCTTCGCATCTCGTGTGTAATCACTTTCACCACTCACTCGGGCAATATTTATGGTATTCACACTTCACTGTGTAAAATCCTCTATATACCTGAAATTTGTAACATATTTGGTCATGTCAAAGATGTACACGACTACACGTAAAGGCTTCTGCTAAAAATTAAGTTCTGAAAAATACTATACATATAGGCCTATTCATTCAATGACCGTTTATTCTATCTACATTTAATTAGATATAAGCAAATTATAGGCCAATTTCTTACAGAAGTTTGCCGCCTTCATGCAGTCGATGGTGATTGAATATTATTGCTTGGCCCTCTAGGGGCTGTAAGCGATACAAAATATTCTTTTCCGCAGCACGATACCGTTCGCATTCATTCTGTAGAGTAAACGATATAAAAAATATGAAAACGTATTGACAGTGTTCTGATATTATTGGCACATATAACTGTTATAATTATTTTTAAAAAGTACATATTACTTATAAAACTCCGAACAATATAGACTTATACACATAGAAAAATGGAGTGGAACAAATATCGTACTTTTTTCATCTTACTAGTAATTAATTACCATGTAAAGTTCTTCAATTTGTTTCTCATCAACAAAATTCGTGGTTCCGCCATTGAAATCTGCATTCAAGTAAATCATGAATGTTTGTAGAGACCGCTCAGAAACACTGCGGGCAAAATGGCCATCAAAATGAGGACCAAAATGGCCTCCTGGATTATATCTGCATAGTCGCCAAACCTTAAAAAGAAGAAACAATTAAGCTGAGTAGCAAGCAGGTTCCCCGCCAAAAGCTCACTTTGAAAACAAATCCACCTCTCCACTTATCTTTGCAAACTTCTTTTTACAAACTAAGGTACAGGCAATGAAGTAATTGATCTGAGACAAAAAAACTATTATGGCAATCACATTCACTGTCTAGTTTCGTTATTGTAAACATGTACGTGTAAATATCACAATGATACCTTAGTGGTGGCCCCATTATTGTCGTGAATTTGATCGAATGCAAGTTCATTTGCACAAAAATGTAATTGTGGCCATATTGTTGCCATCAATATGGTGGAATGCAATCCCTTCCGCCGTCTTGGTATGAAGAAGCAACATTCCAAGTTTGAAGTCAATCGGTCAATACGCTTTAATTGTATCAGGTTCACAACATTATGGACGGACAAACGGACGGAAGGCTCCATTCCAAGTTTTAACTTAATTGCAGACTTTCTATTAAAGTTATCGTTTTCACAAGACATACAAGAGGATATGACACCAAAAACGTAATTGTTGCCATAATGTTGCTATGAATTTGGTGGAATGTAATCACATCCACCATCTTGACATGATGAAGCTATATTCCAAGTTTGAACTTAATTGGTGAATTCCTATCAAAATAATCGTGTTCACAAGGCAAAGAGAATATTACACAAACAATGTAATTGTTGGCATATTGTTGCCAATAAATTTGCTGGAATGCAATCCCATCCGCCATATTGAAATGATGAAGCTATATTCTAAGTTTGAACTTAATTGGTGAATTCCTATTAAAGTTATCGTGTTCACAAGACAAATAAGAGAATATTGCACAAAAAATGTGATTGTTGCCATATTGTTGCCATGAATTTGCTGGAATGCAATCCCAGACGCCCCCTTGGAATGATGGAGCTATATTCCAAGTTTAAACTTAATTGGTGAATTCCTATCAAAGTTATCGTATTCACAAGACAAATAAGATAATATTACACAAAAAAATTAATTGATGCTATATTGTTGCCATGAATTTGATGGAATGCAATCCCATCCGCCATCTTGAAATGATGAAGCTATATTCCAAGTTTGAACTTAATTGGTTAATCTTTATTAAAGTTATCATGTTCACAAGACAAATAATAATACACAATAAATGTAATTATGGCCAAATTGTTGCCATGAATTTGCTGGAATGCAATCCAATCCGCCATCTTGAAATGATGAAGCTATATTCCAAGTTTGAACTTAATTGGTCAATTATTATCAAAGTTATCGTGTTCACAAGACAAATAGCAGTATATTACCAAAAAAATTTAATTGTGGCCGTATTGTTGCCATGAATTTGGTGGAATACAATCCCATCCGCCGTCTTCGTATGAAGAAGGAACATTTCAAGTTTGAAGTCAATCTGTCAATAAGCTTTAATTGTATTGTGTTCACAACATTTTCGGACGGACGGACAAACGGACGGACGAACGGACGGTCAGACGGACGGACGGACGGATAGCATTTCTAAGTCCCCTACCACTTAAGTGGCGGAGGACAACAAAATGTGATGAAATTGAATTGTGTAAAAATTCATGTAGTTAAACTGCTGATCAAAATAAAGTATACAGATCAGAGGAAATTTACTCTCATTCTCCAACGGTAGCGGCTCCGAAAAACGGTTAGGCCTAGTTCGTTATGTAAGTCAAGATGCCCATTTACAACGCTCATTTCAAGTGCAACAAGGAGTCGAAAATCTTACTTGGCCAGGGCTTTGGTTCAACGTGTGAATCTAACGTGTGGTGCTGTGTCAAATGGCATAAGGAAACTCAGGCTTGCCCGACCTCAAGACCCTCACATCAACACACGTTGGTGGTTGTAGACGATATCGTTCATGGTAGTGTCGGACGAACGAGTGACCATCCGCTGTACCAAAGAGAGTTCCCACCGAAACACGGGTGTGGTGTACATTGTGCCAAATCTATTCTACCGAGGCAGAGACCCTCGCACCATCAGCTTAAGGCTAAGTATTTAGTAGGCCTAATGTTAAGCAATCCCTGTGATACTATTCAAATCAACCACATTGGAAAAGAATCGTAGGCCTACTCCGGACAGACCAAGTTTGTATGAGAGAGTTTTGAGGACGAACTCGTTAATATGAAACAGAAGACCCTTAGCCACATCTTCCTAATGCATGGCAATCATCCCTGGTAATATCCAGTATGTGTACATATGAAACGTATATATAAAACGGTGACACACCTCACTAGGCCAATGTACTACCCACGTTTTCCCACAAGCCACGAACCACGGTTCCATTTATGAATCAACGTGTCGAATGTGTTAGCCAAAGCTCCACCCGATGTAGCTCACCCGGCTCATGACATGTCTCTGAATGTGCCAAAACATTTTAAAATAGGAATGACCCCACATCAGAAGGCGTAGTTGCAACCATACAAGACGAGTGCACCAAAGGTCGCCGACATGTCCGTCAGTCTCAAACTGGCAGAACACCTCATCGGACCCGCCGGTTCTCTATTGATTGATAAGCACTAAAAGATGGAGGCGACCAAAAAGATGACATTCGAGGGCCAGCGAGTGTAAGAATCGCTGCAACCTTTGACCCAGACATTAATTGTTCATGTTATGTGAACAAGTGAAGTAATAAAATTATCTTATTTACCTCGTTAAGTCCAATTGGCGACCACGTCCCCTTCAGTTTACTGCTCATCCCTTGGATATGTTGTTTTAGTGGGTGTCCGTCTATTACGACATCCTTCAGATAAGGCAGGGCTCGATCAAAGAGAAGCTTGGAAAGTTCAAAAGATTTTAACATTATCCTGTCAAATAATAAATGGAATTGGAATTTGATTCATCTCACATAATTTAATCAATCTATAAATATAAATACTACGTCTGTTTGATAAATTAATATATATTAACCGATAGCATAGACAGTTCTATATCTTGTCAATAACTACATATAAATAATTGTTGGCTTCTCGGGATGTAACTCAACTACGACTCGAATGAGAGTTAATCAATTAAGAACATGATGATTTGTCGTTTTTTATTAATCGATTTACCTGTGCCAGTGAAATATACTTTCTCAAAATATATATAAACCGTTTTACATTTGGCATGATGTAAGCGCATAAGACAGCGAGATATTATGTAAATATTTATGATTAAAGCAGTCGACAGACGGCAAAACTCGGCAGACCAATATATAGCTCCAAAAGACATTGCATATTTTGTCAGAAAACTCACACACGAATAAGACGTGTTATTTTCTCAATAAACAACCATATCTAGACAGAATTTCTTTTTTGAAAAACAACAAAGGCTTATGGTCGGGTTGCTTACGGCATGGGCGCCGAAACAAAGACTGTTAAAACAGATTACGATGCTTAATTTGTAAAAGACAACATCCGACGTCACTCCATGACGATGATAAAATGGATTGACGCAAAGGCACAGATGACAGTTCACAGGTAACCGACTAATCGGACAATGAAAATGGCGCCACAAATAACGAAACAAATACGACTGGTGGACATTAGCTAGTGAGCTTTACAGGCAAAATCCATGTAACCCCGCACAGTCCTGTTCGTGCGGGAAAATATATTTGAACTCACCGCCTTTTCCCAGACTGATTGTCCCGTCTTTTCGTTTCTGTAATGTAGTTTGAAACTCAAGAAAACATTTTAGAACTGTTTTATGTATTAAAAACTTTATCTTTTGCACTAATTTTTTTAAAAAATTATTCCGGCAGTTTTTCGAATTGGGTCACCTTCTTGCTACTCTCAATTTCACTTTTAAACATCTTCACTGAGCGAGTTTTCACATATAAACGTCTCTAAATTGGACAAGTATATGCTGATAAATAAAAAAAAATAGAAATTACACATTTTTGGTCAACACTGCTCTGTATCCTTATATACGGATAGGTAGTAGACTAATAATGATACAGAACTCTGCATCCAGTCTATTGTCAGACAACACCATCATGTAGGCCAATCGTATTCATACAGCTGTAATTTGCCTGACGAGGACCACATTAACAGATTTACCGAATATCACGATTAGTAGCTACTACATGTTGCTAGGGGTAACCATAAATGAAGAACATACTGAGGGTGTGTCAAATTACCATTTTTTCAGAAATGGGGTGTCTCATTTTACATTTTCCCTATCTTTCAACTTTTCTATGTTAAATTAGATAGAGTCAGGGCATCTCACATGACACGGTGAGACAGTGAGACACCCCTCTGGCTAAACACTATATGATCACTAGATACAGCTCTTTATGACCCGGCTGGTTATTGATAGCCCTGTTGGACAGAAACACTGTTTTGTCTGCTAAATCTTCAAGCATTCTGGAATTAAATAATGCCTTTGTTACATGATATTTCGGAAATATTTTGTGGTCGGATTGTTTTTCATACTCATACAGGTACATGGTTTCACAAGGTCTGTGTGATACATGTCTATCTTTCAAGTTTGTCTTTGAGAATGAATTTGAATACACCTATAACCAGAAACAAACTAGCGGGTGGTTGGGCGGGAGCTTCCTGATGCCCCGGTGCTCTCGGAGTTAAGGGGCATTAGGAAGTAGATTTATTTTTTGTGGTGTCCTTTTTTTTTCTCTTTTTTAAATTTTTTTTTTTCTTTTTTATTTTATGTCTTGTCTTTCATGTTGCCAGTGACTTGAACGGTGGTTTCCTCCACCCAAGGGGCTGGCACGCCGTCATATAGGTGAAATA
>JAVFBY010294422.1:0-10310 GCA_034781015.1 Tonicella lineata
AACGTAGCGTCCATTTTGTTGCCACGAAGTTGGCGGAATGCAATCCCATCCGTAGTCTAAACAAGAGGAAGCTACATTCAAAGTTTGAACTTAATCGGTCAATTTGTTTTCAAGTTATCGCGTTCACAAGACATAAATGAGAATATTCCATAAAAACTGTCATGGCGGCCATATTGTTGCCATGAATTAAGCGGAATGCAATCCCAACCGTAGTCTAAACGTACAAAGTTTGAATTTAATCGGACAATTTGTTTTCAAGTTATCGCGTTCACAAGCTATGCGGGACGGACGGACGAACTGACGGCTAGCAGTTCCAAGTCCCCTCCCACTAAAGTGGCGGGGGACAACAAGGTGCAATACATTTGTTTGATTAGGGTTTAACGTTGTGCTCAGGAGTATTTCACCCATATGATGGCGTGCCAGCCCAATAGGTGGAGGCACCCAGTATTGATGTCACTGGCAACTAGATGAGACAGGACCAAAAACAGAACACCACAAAAAATCAACTGTCTTATGCTCATTGGCTCTGAGATCGCTAGGTCATCAGGTAGCTCCAGTCACGTAGTAGGGACTCACGAGCTCCCTGCAGGGCTTTTGTCTGAGGGAATAAAGTCTGGGCAGCGATCTTGTACTGGGTTGTCCTGCAGGTGCAATAAGATTCAAAATGCAAAGGACTTTTTTAACTAGATTTCATAAACAAATTGGATTCTTGATGGCTGTTAAATGTATATAAAGCTTTAGGATTTTGTTTGTTTTCTTGGAGCTTAACATCATACTCAGGGTTTAATATTTTAGATATAGAACGACTTTGCATTTTTGGTGGAGAAACGAGAAGAAACATTGTAAAAACCACCCAGCAATCTCCTAGTCCAGTGGAAAACTTCCCTTACGCTAACCACCAAGCCACAGCGCGGGCCCTACTTATCTTATGAGTTATGAAGTTATGACACAGATTGCCAGGCAGTCTCAAACCTGTGCACACATTGATGGGGATTCAGCAGTCAAAATGTCCAACCAAATGTAGCTCTTTGGGCAGCAGAGCACATTACACCAACGACATGAATGCGTTAGATTGTTTGTTTGTTTAATTGTTGTTTAACGGCATACTCCAGGGTATTTCCCTTCTATGACAACGGTTTTCCCACTTTTTACTCAGCACTACTTGATATGGTAGAAAAAACCCCAAAAGGAAACCTCATAAAAGCTACCCCGACAATACTTGAAGTCACCTACTGTACTGTGACTCGCTCATATACCTATTAAAGCAGGTCCTCTGGGAGGCTTGAACCTGTGTGGTACACGGAAGGAGGATCAGCAGTCAGATGTGCTAACCACTGAGCCTGGATGTGTTAGAAGTATCCAATGGCTTAATGCCTGGCTTGTCAGATGTGATGAAATTGGAGGATCTCTGACCTGATAATGTAATGGCCTGCCATACTTATGATGGATAGCATTGCCTCACACTATTACAGCAGAGATTAAGCCTTTCAAGACGAATATCGAACTGATGAAAAATGGTCTTTTAAGATCTTGTACTTTATTAATATGAACTGATGAAAAATGGTCTTTTAAGATCTTGTAGTTTATTAATATGAGATAGGCTAAGTCTGAGACTTGTATTATTTAAATATTAGGAAAGTTTATGATTTTCTTTTCATCATGAATTCATGATTGTGCTAAATAATAGTAGAGGGAGCATGTAACTATGTTGTGTACATACATTTAGTAGTTATACTTCATTCGTTTGTATTTTGGATAATTGAATGTTTAATTTGTTTGTTTGATTGGTATTTAACAGCGCACTCAAGGGTATTTCACTTATATGATCATGGTTTCTCCACTTCTTACTCTGCCCTGCTTAAAATGGTGGCAAACCATGAGGAAACTCACCCAAGCGATAGCTGAAATCACCTTGTGTGAATTCTTTACATACCTAAACAGGTCCACTCGGCAACTTAAGTGGTAAATCAAAGGAGGATCAAGGGTCACCGGTCCAACAGAGTAAGCCCTGGGCCACACCGTGTGCCATATAACATTTTTAAAGGTTGACAGTAATCAAAGTTTTTAGCACATCAAATCATTCACAAAAGTGAAAAGACATGGAAATGAGTGCAAATATGGTAGATAATGTTGTATGCTGATGTCATGACAATGACTAATGCATCAGCACCAGGGTCCGATTCCAGGAAGCCTTTTCTGTCTTAAGTCAAAATACTAAATTTTATATTTTTTTTACAGAAATTTTCCTTTATAACCCAGCATCGACAACTGGTTTCTTATATGCGTGATTCAAACCTTTCCTTTTTTTTTAATAAAAAAAGATTTTATAGAAACAAATACTGCCAGATTCTAAATGTACATCAGAGAAAATAATACATCATTTAAATATGAAACAAAAATACTGTTTGGGATTACATTTTTGTACCATTATAAAACGATACAATGTTTAACAGTCCCTGGATTTTACCTTGTATTATTCTAAATGCAGATATTATTTGCACTACGAAGTAAACAAAGTCTTAATAATAACAAATTCTAGAATGTCTTACACAGCTACGGGTTCTTTAAATTTGCCCTCTTGTTGAATTCGGTACATGAGGTCTCCACCATTGACATACTCCATCACGAAGTAAAGTCGGTCCTGTCAAATAGAGAAACGCTGAGTTTAATTACACAAGGTGATAATAGGGTTCATTCCAATCAGTTTCGAACAAGACAATTTTATGCTTGAGAAGAGTTCCACTTAGAAACAATTTCTTCACATTACCTAGAGAATTAAGAGGTAGCAAACTAATCTCTAATGATTTGGACTGTGTTGAATGAGCTTGACCCAGTCTTAGTTTGTACTCTGTCATTCAACGATCTAATCACTTCGTTTACAATGGTCAGTTGACCGGTCAGTCTATAGTGGACAATAGCATACTGCAGTAGTCAGACTGGTCAAGTTATTCCATTCAAATCGGCCGGTCAGCACTCAATACTTTTTTACCAAATTATAAAAATGACCTTAAAAAGACCCCTGACCTGTGAACTGACCTAATTAGATGTTGGCAAGGCCAAGTAAGTCACACAAATCTAATTCATTAATTCCATACACACACATCTTTTTTTTTAATTCATTGATGGTTCTTGGAAGTTGATTGGATTGTTATTGATTTTTCAAGCTATTTGAGTCTGCTGTTCATGAGAATTAGTTAGAACTGTTTTGGAATATTGTGTGACACGTGTGACCCACCAAGACGCGCCCCATCACACATTCACCAGGTCACAGCAGGCTTTACAGTCGAGATTCTATGCTATTAAAGATTATCTACATTTGGGACAATCTCAGCAAGCCAGATTTGCACATAACGATTCTGGTCACAGAAGTTAAGGAATTGCTGACAATAAAATGTTCCTACCATTGTCTGGAAACAGGAATGGAGTTGAACAAGAAAAGGAGGTTTGTTAGCTAATGCTAAAACACGTTTTTCAATCATGGTACATTCCACATCGTCATCTTGTATAATCACATCTTTTTTAAGAATTTTTACAGCATATAATTCATCTGTGCCTTTCCTCTCCGCCATTACAACCTATATGACAAACAAGTACACAATTCATGAAGACATTTCCAAGTCTACAATAATATTTTTTGGAGAATATCATACTTTTAATAATAAATATATATAATAATTTTTACGTGCCTTTCCTCTCCGCCATTACCATCTATACGACAAACAAGTATATGCTACAATTCATGAAGACTTTTCCAAGTCTACAATAATATTTTCTGCAGAATATCATACTTTTAATAATAAATAAATATAATAATTTTTATTTACAATACATGTGGCAATCAAAGCCAAAAAAAATCACAGAAACAAATCGGCAAATTAAAACAATGTAAACGTTGATATTTTTCAAATTTAAAAATATATTCGAAATGTTTGTATCCTTATTGATTAACTCTGAATTTTAATGTTTAAACATCAATATACACATGTAATTAAACATTTTAAAGTAATCACACTTGATAACGGTAAAGTATCAACACTGAAATGTCCTTCTTAAATAACATTTGAAGTTTAAATCCATGTTAAACTCTTAAGCAAGAATAGCACAACTAGTGTATATGTTGATAGAACAAAGCAAATATGTCAAAGAGATCAAGACATTAACTCTTTGCCTCCGACCAGACAATAAGAGTGAAAATCCAGTGGCAACAGCTTGTGTGTGTATGTCATCCTATATGAACCTGGGGAATCCCCTTATTTTTCTCTGATTTTTTAATCTGACCATGTCAGAGATGACGAATATGACCTTAATTCCTATTTTAAATATAATGACACAATTATTATAAGTGTATAATCATTAAAGCAAGGCTGGAACAGGATTTATTTAGGTTGGGAATTCAGGGATTTAAACAGGGCAACATCTAGTAAAGCCCAAGTAGTACAATGAATCCATACAGATTTTCTGCTTTACAAACTGTACAGTTGCTGTCCGAGAGAAATTAAGGCGAAAATGAGTGCTTAGAAGATACACAATATTAAGAGAAGGTAGATGAGATAAAAAGTGAAAGTGAATGATATTTCTGCATTAACATGAAGAACCAATTTGATGTTTTATTATTATTTTCTGATTTCTTTTCAGCAAGAAACCTGGTTGTATCCCACTAGAGTAGATATCATAGCAATTTGAGATAAAGCAAGTATTTCTGATAAAGAAAATATATTCTTTTCTACACATATCACTTTAAAAAAAAGTTATGGCCATATTATTTTACGAGCGTTTGTACATTTTCAACAACGATATTCCGCTAAACATTCCAAAATTGAAGGTTAAAATGGGAAACTTAAATTCCGGAGGCAAAGATTGATTGATTGATATGACGGCGTGCCAGTCCAATGGGTGAAGGAAACCACCCTTGACATCGACAACTGGCAACATAAAAGACGAGACATGATACAAGAAATAAAAAAACCACAAACAATTTTGCTTCCTGATGTCCCTAAGCTCATACAGAACTGGGACATCAGGAATCTCCCACCCATACGAGTGTATGAGAGAGTTAATAAATGCAACACAACAGAAATGTGAAACACTATATGAATGATCTGCACGTTGAAAACTTCTTTTCCTCTTTGGGTCATCATTATGTTCACTGTTCAAAACATACTGACGATCACCCAAGAGGTCGGAGCCAAGAAGTTAAACTACAGATATATGAGTAACCTAGATACATACCTTCCCAAAACTGCCCTTTCCCAGAACAGTAAGGAAATTAAAATCACTAGCTCGAACTATGTCTTGTTTTGAAAGGCCCTTGGAAATGTCCTGGCTAGGAGGTAGCTTTCGCTCTTCAAAATTTATTTGTTTCTACAATAAATAAAATTTGAAGAAACAGTTTGTTATTAGAAAGGGTCTGATGTTGATATTTGATCAATAGCTTGAAACACACATTATCTTTAGCACGGTAGCACCTGAATTAACCGTCTTAGAGAATTCATTCGATTCCATGCAATGTACAGATAATTCAATTCACCATTTAAACCTATTTGCCCAACTGTAATGTCAAGCTCAAAACAACTGCTGAAGGACATGGCCTGTTTTATCAAAATGGCAGCGCCACATCTCCACCATAAAAAATTACCATAGCCCTACTAGTAGTGCCGTTTTCAGATTATTGTTATATTATGAATCATATTTATGTCCTTTCCAGGGTTTCTATAGATCACAAACTTCCACAAAAAATATAACATTAAATGTAACAGTTGAAATATAATAAATGTTTAAGTTAAGATGTGTATCTAAGGTTTTTATTGCACAATTAGCTTTTCTTAAACTTGTTCTGTTGTTCATATATATTTTATAAATGTTATATAGAGAAAGAAAATTTTACATGTCTGGTTTTTGTACATACATGTATGTCTATACGGTACCTGTAACAATAGATTGAATTTCCCAACCACCTGGAAAATGGCTAAGAAATGAAGTCACCACTATACGGCAAACCTGATAACAACGAGCCAGTTCTCATAAATCACAAGCTCAGACAAAGTTAAAGGTTAGCAGCTAAACTTACTCAACGTGGCCATGAATATTTCAAACTCTGGGATAGACTAAATTTTCTCGGCTTTCTTTCCTGCTGTTACATATGTAGGCTTTACTGTCTGGTGTAATGTTATATGCTCAAAGATGAGTGTTAATACATGGTTGGGCAGGACACCAAATATGTGACTTGAAATTACATGTCTGAGTTGCTTTTATATTGATATCTCATTAATAGAAAGTATTATTATAACAGCAAGGAGTGTTTCAAGGAAAAATGAGGCTATATTTTTAGTACTTCAAATGCTTGACACAACTTAGTTTGTTTTTTTTGTAAATGACATTTTTCTGGTCAGTAAAACTGAATGACTGGTGTACGTCTCTTTGCACTCAAATGTTGCTTTGATAGAGCATTTGTATTAAAAACTGCTTCACACAATATTCAAATGACTTCTTCTTTCAGCAATTTATGGTGAGATCGTCTGTTTTTACACCATTCTCGAGGGTATTTTGTCTATATGGCGGCGTGCTAACTCAATGGATGGAGAAAACCACCCTTGATGTCAGTGGCAACATGAAATTAAGATAGGACAGGGCAAAACATGACACGAAAATAAATCTAATTCCTGGAGCCCCTTAGCTCCGATAGCGCCGGCACATCAGGAAGCTCCCACGCAAGCTCCCACCGAAGGCGAGGCATTTCTGGTAAGAACCTAGATGTAGAATGTTTTACAATGCATACAACATATTTAAGCAATGAGGAGATGGCTTTGTTTAATTGAGCTTTTAATCCAAACTTAATAGAGTTTTACTTGTATGAAAGTGCTAGCCCAGGACAGTTGGTCAAGGTAACCACCATTGACCCTCAACTCAGAGACCACCAGGGCATATAAAACTCCTCCGACTCAAAGAAAGGCCGCACCCACCTGAAATCTTTTCTTGAGTTCTTGCATATTAGCCGCTGTTTCATCTGGCACAGGTATTCCATAGAATTCACCCTCCTCTTGACTGAGCAATTTAAACCAACCTTCTATAGCATTTTTCAGGATTTCTGAGATTCCAAATGAAAGAGATCCCATAAAGTCATTACGTGAAGTCCTGTCCCAGTCCCAGACTTCCACCGACAGTCGTTTAGCGTGATCCTCAGCTGTCAGGTCGCTTATTAACAAAGATAAGTATAGCATTTTCGTTAGAGATTCGTAATTTAATTACACACAGAAAGGAACGGATATTAACATGCCAAAATGGAATCTAGTAGTCTTTTTTGACAAGGTTAACTTTAGGTACACTGAAAGCTGATCTCAGTTAGCTAAGTTTTTGAATTTTGTGTTAATAAAGGTTATTTCACTCATATGACGGTGGTGTCAGCAGTAAAGGCGGAGAAATCGGAAAGAGCCCATGGGAAACTACTCCTGCAATTCACTGGTAACTTGCACCTATGAACAATGTCCAAACAAAGGCAATACATTTGAATGTAATACAAAATTATATAAACAAGGGTTTAAAAGAAACAAAGCATTGGTTTTACATAGCAACAATTAGCTACTGTTGAAACATTGTAAATTTGTAATATAGCCAAACTGTATTTTTTGTTGTAATAGTAAGCCCCGAAGCTGGCCAGTGGCATAGTAGAGACATTTGTGTAAAATCATGGCCAATAAAATAAAATAAATAAATAAATATAAAACTTAAAAAATAAAAAATAATATAATCAATAAGACAGATCGAGTGCCCTTAAATTACAAAAAAATCTAAAAAAAAAAACCCACACAAAAAACCTCCAACAACATATATATATATGTATATGCGACATAGGTCACAAAAATAGGTACTTGAGCAATATCCTTATTAAACCAATGTTCATGTTAAATTCTTTAAGCGGCATTTAGAAGTTGAGTTGAACATGTTGCGACAAGAGTGGCCAATTCAAAATGAACTTTTAAACAAAAGAAACATTGTATGCCATATAAAGTAAAGGCATATTTGAGTATTTAGAAGGGTAACTTGTCGACTGATACAGTATATAGGTTTTTGCAGGCAAGGCCCTTCTTTTAACATGAGCCCAAGAACTCTAAGGGATGGCTTATCCAGCTTTTAGGTAGCTATAAACCAAAAAAATAAGCTGTTTAACAAGACATAAAATCTTGACAATTTCACTTTTAACTTGTTTATTTCAAATAAAACATAGTTTTATGATTCCACTTTTATTTTTTTACCCAGCAATTTTCATGTGGTTAAAATTGAAATAAACCATGCAAAAGATCTTGAATTTTAAAAAGCATTAACATTAAGGAGATGTTGTCGTTTTATTTTTTTAATGACAATGTGAAACTTTCCAACCATTCTGGGTTTAATGTAGCTTTAACTGTTTTGGTTTTCTTTTTGGTTTTGTTTCCTTCATCTGGTATAAGTTTGACCTTGACGTATGGGTCTGCTAATCCATTCGGATCCATTGGTATAAGGTTCCTGGCTTCCCGAACTGCAAACATAAATAGGTTTATAGAAAATTTAATAACCATATCAACTATCAAAGACAGTACAAGCTTTATTTAAAATTCTTAGTCCGCAAATAACCATTCATTTTTTACCATTTTAGCAAGCTGTGTTTACAAATAATTTACCTACATGTATGATGTATCATCTGTGGCATCTTTTAGTGTTATCTTAGTTTGACCAGCAGGCCTGGTCCACTTGCAAGAAACTTCTTAAGTTACAAAAAAAAATATATATTTTCGAAAAACTTTTTAAAAAAATAAGTGCCTATCACATAACATCTTACAAAGTTTCTTGAAGACGTATTTTTTATCGTAAGTAGGATTTACAAAAAAGTTACGCAAAAAACAAACTTACAAATTTTCTTGCAAATGTGCCCTGTGCTGTAACGTTTTCTGGCATAAACTAAAATTGGTCCTCTAAAATGTTTTGGATAATCTTCAATTGCATTGTACTGCTTTGTTGATTTTTAAAATAAATACATGTGCATTTATGTAAAATAAAGCCAAATTGATTTCAACGCAGCGTTTTCATGCATAAACTAAAATTGGTCCTCTAAAACGTTTTATATACATGTAATCTATCATTTGCATTGCACTGCTTTGTGGATTTTTTAAATATATACATGTGCATTTATGTAAAATAAAGCAAAATTGCTTTACAAAAAACAAACTTCATTTGATGATCCCATTGACAAAATTTGTAAAAATCAGTAGCATTTAAAATACAATTTTAGTTGAACACTGCAAGCAAAAAATAGGTCCTTCTAAATGAGTATGCACAGCCATGGGAAACCTGAGTAAACCTCGAATGTGAACTGTATTCATGAGCCATGGGAAGCCCTCGTTCAATATGTTCTTCCCATCAGCTCAGGCCAGACTAGTGCACAACTTGCCATTCCTTCAAAAAGATGTTATTTTTAATTCTGATACAACCAGATCTAGAAAAATTACCTCTCTATTATGTTGATGCATATAAATCTGAGGCAGTTTGGTGTGACAATCTGATTAAAATCACATCTATATTAGCTACCAGGTATTGTATTGTCGCAATGTAGAACATACTATAGCAAACAGTGTTCAATGACATCAACTAGTGTGGGGTTCAAGTAAGGTCATTGTTTAAATTGTCCAATGAAAAACCAGACAGCAGGAAGCTGTGGTAAACAAAGATGCTTTTAAGCTAGGGCAGCCCCAGAGGAATCCCCGTTTCACATACCATGAATTGGTAAGCGGCCGTCTGATTGGTTGACCAATCAACATCATTTGGTAGGGTTTGTCCTCAGATCTACATCGCAACAATATAATACTGGGGAGTTAATGTTGATCTGATTTAAATCAGATTGGGTGTGCAGATAAAGCAACAAAATGACCCTAAACTCCCTTGGGTATACAGTTAGATTGGAGTTTTGTCATTTCAGATTCCCATGATGCTGTGGTATGAGGATTAAGGTTTGTACTTCAGGTTTTAATTTCGAATTTTAAACTTCTAAATAGATTTTAAAATTGTTGGCCACATTTGTTCTTTATGTCCATCCTTAAATAAAATGACCACCTCTGAACAGACTATACAAAACGACAACATACAAACTATGACTAAACCATTATATCAAAGGGAAAGAAGCAGGATAGATTAACCACTTGTGGTATTGATTATACTTTATATAGAGAGAGAGAAATAGTTATAGCAATTCAAGCCTGAAATTTGTCTATAATGCTCATTCTGAACAAAAACTTTGATGTTGCTACCTTCAAAGAAAATGTGCTTTCATCATTCATTTGTAC
>JAVFBY010294533.1:0-10310 GCA_034781015.1 Tonicella lineata
TGTGAATACTGCTCACTCTGTGGATTACCAACGCTTGTGTGTTGATGGAACACCTACCGGCAAGATGTTATTTTGTCCTAATTTGTCAATTGCCTTGTTTACTAGTAATTTGTTTAAATAACAGATCATTTTCCAGATGTTGTTATTTCATTATTATTCTTGAATATCTAAATCCGCGAAAATAACAATGCCGCAAAATTAATTTTAGGTAAATCCGCGAAAGTTTAAACCCGCGAAAGTAAAGGCATCTACAGTATATCATAAAATAAAAATATAAAAGTTTGAATTCATTTAAACGACTCTGAGAGGACTGAGGTTCAATATTTATCAATTTTTAATTCAAGTAAATTAGATCTTTAAATAAAGCCCTTGACACACAGAACAGGAAATAGTTAACCCAGAAAGAGAAGGCAGCTGGCCTGGCCTTACATGATGTCTTTGTGGCCTGTTGAGTGTGGTTTCCTCTACACATTGGTCTGGAACGCTGTTATAAAAAAGGAAATGGTGTGAAACTCCAATCAAACAAAAACAAGCAGGTGACTGCAGATTGTCAGATCGTTTTTACAAAATCTTCCCCAGGTTTTCTACTTAACTGTGTTAAAGCAAATTCATCATATTTGTGAAATATTTTGAAAATGATAAACACCAAGAAAACAAACAAACTAACAAACAATCCAATCTGTCCCCATTAAGGGGATAAGTGCTATTTTTTATTTTATTAATTTACTTTTGTCTAGTAATTTAATCCTTTTTATTATTAGGTTGTGTCCCACCCTAGTCTGTATCCTGTTCATAAAACTGAGCTGCCGCCATACCCTGGATATAGTAATGCTCCTTATACCACAGGGTCACATGTAAACAGACCTGGTAAGTGTATTGATCCTTGATATGCTGTAAAACTATAGCCATGTGTGACCTGTGAGATGGTTTAGAAGTTGATGATGGTATTAACAAGAATAACTTCCCTATAGATGGCAGACCCTTATAAATTGTTTACAACTTTTAATTCTCAGTGCAGAAATAGTTATCATTTGCTTAATAATGATCTCTTGAATGAGATTGATAAGTTGTAACCAATTTATTAAGAAGTTGCAAACCAAACACAAATCATTCTTGTTATTATTGCCACATGTTTGGCCAGAGATTCTTGTGTCTTGGCACATTTTTTAGTTTAAGGTCGATTCTGTTGCATAAACTAATTTATTTGATGATATACATATTGGACTCTAGCTGTCAAGGTGTAGTCAATTTGTTATAAATTTAGAAATAATAATTTATTTTTAAAACTGATACAGTACATATTTATAATCCTGTGAATCTATGCATTTCAAAAATATATAGATATAATATTATGCTTCTTAATGATATTCATTGTCACAATAAGCTTTGGAAAAACGTTTTACTCAAAATAGACCTAGGGGTCCAGTAATACCTTGGAGCTAAGTAGATTTAGTAGATTAGTTTTGGTGTCCTGGTCCTAATCAAACAAGTTATGGTATCAAGTTTTTTTTCAAAAGGCTTATTCTGTCTTGTAATGCCTAATGTATTGTGAAGTTGCTCATAACCATTATAATCTGGCCATTCGATTTATTTCTTAAGAACATTTTGTTAGAATTTTTTCTTTCTATTGTCAACAGATACAACAAGCAGTGGGGCTCAGATTATGTACACAAATACAGCACAGAACAGGGGAGATTATCCACAGAACATAGCAGATTATCCTTCCCACCAAACTATGCCTCCACTTCCCCCTTACTCCACTGTGATTGGTGGAGCACCGCCAAACCCGACACCCTATAACCCTGATGTGTCTGGTACAACTGCGAGATCGGAGCCTACAAATACTGGTGCAGCCTTACCGAATGATTCAGCATGTATCCCACCTTCTACAATGATGACATCAATACCAAGAGAATCTGCATGAGTTTCACTCAGTACATGTGTTTTGATTTGTTTCATACCTTCGTCATTACTGAGCTAAGGGACATCATAAGGGACCCTTGAACCCTTCTATAAGCCTCTTAGTTTACATCCTGTTATTCTCCTGTGTTGTGTTTGTTTGTAATCAGTGACCTTGTGGAAGGTTCCTTCCACACATTCAGCTGGCACACTCTCATATGACTGAAATAACCTTAAATGTGGCATAAAACCATGCATCCTATACCCAATCAGGGGTCAAAATCTTTCAATCTTTTTACCTGTCTCATGCAACGGGTGAAATTATTTTTTACCTGTCGCCATTTAGACTAGCTTGAACAAGGAGTAAATTTATTAACTTATAAGTAGCAGTTTTTTTACTTGTCACATGTGACAGGTAGATTTTATTTTCACTTGTCATCTATGAAATCCACTCGTCAGTGACAGATAGACAGGTAATATTTCAACCCCTGCAGACTGCCATAACATAATACGTCCTCTTTCTTCGAAAATGGGCATATAAAAATGAAGCTACAATAATTACAAGTGCACAGGCATAGGGCATAATGATACCATAACATGTCCTGTTCCAAGGGTATTTTCAGAAAGTAGTTTGAACATATTTTTTGCCTTACATTTTAAATTCCGGGCTATAAACAAAGAACAAATAAAATCAGAGACTGATTGCTTGGTTTTAAGTTTTGCTCAAGGAAATTTCACCTGTATGACTGGCGTGTCAGTCCAATGGGTGGCGGAAACCACCCATGACAACACCGGCAACATTAAAGACAGGACATCACAACAAATCAGGACATGAGGAAGCTCCCACTAACCGTTTGAGAGCTATAAACAAATGATTAGTTGATTGATTGGTGTTCACATTCACATTTGGCATGCCAGCCAAATAGATGGAGGAACACTTCGGACAACATCAAAGACAAGCAAACTCATAGATGTAGTTTTCCATGTATTAAATAAAAACTATATTTTACTCAGAATAGATTTAAACAGATTTGCCTACAAAATGTGTATAAACAAAAAATTTAAATTGCAATTTGGGATGTTGTTGTTGCAGGCTTATAGCAGCTTATTTTTTTGTTCTTAACATTTATCACACAAATGGCTTTATGGGTAACATCAGAAGTGACCGACAGTTTATTAACTAGAAGAATTGGGCTGTCCGAGTGAAATGACTTGTGGGCAAAACCCACTATCAGAGCCCTCTATGACTATCTCATTGAATATCAATATAATTTAAATAAATATATGCATAACCTGCGATTGTGATTCAATGAGAAAGAGGTCTCTGGTGTACTTACGTAAAATATTACCCACAAGTCATTTCTCTCAGACAGCCCCACTCCATTTAGATATGCTAACTGGCATTGGGGGCCGAGCGCCCCATTATACCGTATTATGAGGACAGAAAAAAAATCTGCACAGCTTTAAAATGATGCACTGTGGGGAGTTTCTATTTTTGGAGAAGGTTTCTATTTTTGGAGAAGGTAAAGTTCTCTCAAAAGTCATCTATAATAATATAACAATTCACATGTAAATGGCAACTTTCTGTCATGATAAAGCGGCTAAAGCCAATAAATTTTTTAAAATATTAGGGGCCGAAATAATGGGGTTTTATGGCCAAATTCTACCAGAATTATGGATTGGCCATTAAAAATGTTTTGACTTATCAATGCAATAACATAGTTTAGGGGCCAAATTTTAAAGAATTTGGTCTACTGTTTGTATGTTTCACAATAATATTTCGACCCCTGAATAAATATCCTTAGAATCTATGTATATTTCTGATAAAAACAAATGAACATTTAAAAGGTGAGAAATAATTTTTAATGGTGTTTTATTAACAGATATTATGGTTTAACTTTCGATTTCTCGGTGTAAGCTTATTTTTGTTTTAGAAGGAATGATCCAGCGGAATTAACAGGGGTTGAAAATAAGTGATTTTCCAGGTTGCCCTAAAGCCCATTCTACAATTTGTTTGGTTGCCCTGTCCTATCTATTCCATGTTAACTTCCAGAAAAATTTACTTTCCCACTTAAAATTTGGTTGCCCCGGGCTCCAGTAACGTCTAATTTTCAAGCCCTGATTCCTCAACAAAAAGACATGGGGCTGGAATGCGAGATCACTAGTATTTGTCTGTCTACAATGCCATGGACATGCCTACTTCTAGTTAATAGACCTCTGGTCTTACCTATTTCCTTAATTGTTTTTATAATAGAGATTTTGTAAATAATAAATATCCAATGGTTATTTTACCATTAAAAAATCAAAATAAAAAAAAGATGCTCTAATAGAAACCTTTTTAATTCATGTATTAAATTCTATTAGATTCTGTATTGTCTATCTGTCCAAGTGTTCAAACTTGGACATTGCTAGAACTGGCATATATTCCGAAAATCAATGAACTAGCACCTCTTGAATCTTGATTGCAGTTGAAAAGGCAGAAGTTACACTGTATACTGATTAATATAACTAATTCTTGACAGTCATGGTTGCAAATAGATAGGTGTTCATTCAATTTTTAAAGAAAATCATTTTTATTTTTAGATTGATACATCCATTCAATTCAATCAGGCTAATTATGATTTAGCTGTAATACAATTACAAACAAGTTGTCTTGATGTCTTACATGTACATGTAGGTCTGTAAAAAGATAATTTTGGTCTATAAAAAAAAAATTTCATCTATTAAAAAAAGAAATTTTCATCTAATAAAAAAAAGCCCACTGAAAATTACAAGCATTTATAAAATTAAAAAAAACGCTTGAACAGAAAAAAGGGTCTTAAAAGAAAGTATGAACATCTGGCTTTAACAAGAATCAGATCTATAAGCAACAACATTGTGTTAGTATCATACAAGCTTTCATGGCACAATTAAGACAGTTAGAAGACATTCATTCATATTCATGGTTAGCGCTGCAGTGATGGGCCAAGGAAAAACATTCTGTCGTAGTAATTCAACAAGCCTGAGAATTTCACGGAACCGATTGTTTCCGGTAGCCTGTCGTTACTGTTAAAAGAAAAACACGGTACCGAAATTTTGTTTCCATTATCTGGACAGGAATGATAGTTTGTATACAGAACCTAATTCCGTTCCCAGAGTTTCTATCAATTGAAAACAGGGAACCTAAAAAATTTTACTGATCCAATCTGAAATTTTTAGGCTTGATTCAACATCTAAGAACATGTCAACAATAGCTGAAAATCACATTCTGGTACATCTACCCTCCCATTAGCAGTCTTTCAACAGCCAGGCTATTAACATTTCTAAGGTACTAAAGCAGGCATTCAGATTTGAAACTTATTGGAGAGCTGAAAATCAAGTTCCTTAGTATCCTAACAAGAGCTTTTAGTCAACTTGGGAGGGTAATTTGTATCTACCATAATGTTGAATTTGTGTTTCTTGGGAGAGCTTAAAACTTTGTTCCTAGGATGAAGCTCTGTGGAAAGCAAGAGCAATCACTCTCCTCAAATTTGAAGGCCTGCTAAAAAAGCGTGTGTTCCAGGAGTTCACAAAAGTTAAATCAGATTTATTTTAAACAGCGTTAACATTTTGTTTCTTTTAAAACTAAAATCAAAAAGCGGCTTTTCTTAAGATTTAAGATAAATATCATTTTTAGTTTTGATTTTATATACAAAACTTGCTTGGATGCATTGTTTTATTTGATTACAGGTTTGGATTTTTTTTGTACGAATAATGTAAAATTGTGTATTTTTTTTAATACTATGTGACAGATTGCTACAGTTTCTTAGCAAAGTACCAGAAAACAGATACCAGAATATTTAAATTGTAACAATATCAAAAATTACCCAAGTCAAAAAAAATTTGCTTACACATGTTCAGTTACCAAAAACAAACATATTCGAATATTCAATGGCCTTAAATATGTCTGAATGTATTAATATATTGTCTTTATTATTGTTGAATGAAATTTAAGATTTTTGTCTGTTATGAAAGCCGCTTTATGATCCTAGAGCCTGGTCTTTTAAAAGCTGGAAAATGGGTAGACTGCACCTCATAGACGTGGTTAGAAGGAATATACGATATACCACCATGGAGCTATGATACGTCATTCGGAGGCCGTTTAACTGTGCCACAACAAGATTGAATGCATTCCAAAATCATTAAAAAATAATCCTTAAATATTCACAAATAAAAATGTTTGTGCTCTCACTGACAATGCAGCAAAATTGAGTCCTATGCCATGATGATAAAAACAGTTCACTTAAAATCATGAAGTGTAGATGGCTCCATAATGATAGTACTGTACAAGTTAATTAAATCCAGATGCAATCTGTCGTATAAATCCATGACAAATGGGAATGAGAATATATGTGTCAGTCTGGCCAGAAAGCAGCAGCTTGGCAACCCTTTGTGTGGTATCATAGCTCCATGGAAGGTTAGTCGAGGCTTTAAGCTTTCTTTGAGTGATTAAAGGAAGAAATGGCCAGAATGGAAAAGCAGAGGGTTTATTCACCTTTTTGCGTTTCCTCATTTTCGTCCTCAGTCTTAGAAGACTTTGTTCCCAACTTCGACCGATACCGGGACTTCTGTTTTGAGTGCATCATGTCCCACTGCTGCTGTAAGTATTCTGATAGAGTTTTTTCATCAAAGTCTGGATTGTCCCAGAGAACACTTTCTCGATGTTTGTCACAAAACACCTCAAATGAACCATCATTTTTCGCAGTCCGATGGGATTTCTTCCCTGTGCTTTCTATTTCAACCGGAGAGCCATCTCGCTTTTTTTGTTTTCTTCTCGGAGAGGACTCTTCTTCACTTTCACTTTCAGCATACTGAGGTTGTTTACGTTTGCGACCTCGTTTTGATCTTGATTCTCCATTAACACCATCTTCAGATAAGGGTATTGATCCAGTTGAGCCCTGACCATGTAGTCGACTCGTTCTCGCTGTGATTAATGCTTTCTTTAACTTAGCCTTGGTTTTAGTGCGACCAGTGCCGGTGTCCTCTTCTGAATTTTTCCTGCTAACTGCAGTTTGGAAGGTATTATCGTCGACTTCAGCCACAGCACCCACATCATATGAATATGTGTATTTCTGTTTACGTTCTGCTTTTGAAAAGGGAATTGCTTCCTCTGCAGCCTGCCAGGCAATATCCCAGGCCCGCCTGCGTCTGGCACTGATATCAAGTTTATATTGTGCTCTTTGTTTAGGTGTTGCCTTAAGCTGCATACTCTTAAAATACTCCTCTAAATGTTGTTTACCCTCAAAGGAAATTGTAGCCGTTTCACTAACCCAGCCCCTCTCCCCTTCATCACCAAAGAACTGAACATGGTATAGACGATATGATAATTTCCCAGGTCCTGCAAAATAAAAATTAACAAATTAATAATGAATTTTTATGTTTTTAAACTTAAATTTAGCTTCAACAACATATTGCATTTGGTTTTCCAAATCAGAATTATTACTGAAGAAAACAAGTTTTTGTCTCCCTAGGCAGCTTAGTAATATAGACCGTACCCTCTCACTCCAACTTCATTGGAGCGGAATGCTTCTGCTGTACTGGTAAGGTTAGGTGATTTATTGATTGAGGGGGGGTTTCAACGCTGAGGGTTATTTCACCTATATGACAGCATGCCATCCCTATGGGTGGAGGAAATAACCGTCACTGGCAACATGATAGAAGAGACAGAAAAAGGAAAAAAGGAGCAATAAACAACACCTGAAAAATCTACTTTCTGATGCTCCTTCTTGAACTCAGAGAGCACCAGAGCACCCGCCACAACTTGTGAAATCATTTTGGTGAATCAAATGTGCACTAAATTGTGTTGACTAATGTCCACAACTTGGTTACATTTTTGTGGTTGGTCAGTGAGAGTGTTCCGACGCCCTTGTGCTCTCAGACCTTACCTCAGTAATCTGATGTGTGTTAGTGCCTCATTTGTCCTGTCCTTGCGCTATCTTTGATGTTGCCAGTGATGTTATGGATGGTTTCTGCAACAAATTGGGCTGGTGTAGGCAGAGACTTTGTTTATATTATATTATACATACTGACTGTATGAGAGCTCTTGCATGTTTATAAGGCTAGAACGGTGCAAGGAGCTAGCGACTGAAAAGACACTTGTTTGTTTGAATATATTGTTGAATACATGTTGTTCATTTGTAGCCGCTCTTCGTGTTATTTGTTCACGATTTACGCTGGCATGCCATCATAAAGGTTAAATGCCGCTGAACATGGCGTTAAACACCTGTCAACCAATCAATCAATAGTTAATTTTTTTCTGAACATTTATTTCAATATGTATTCAATCTTTTTTTTTTAAACTTTGAAATAACAAATTTTCGCCATGTGTGCTACATGGAAAACCAAGGTGTATAGGTCACACTAAGAAATCAAATGCCTAATAAGTATAATAGACCTAATCCTGGCTGTAACTTAATTGTGTGAAAAACAATTTTGAAAAGAAAGGAAAAAAAATTATCTGTGAATGGAATGGATGGTGTGTCACTGTGTCAGATGGGGTTCATTTGGTCAAGCCCAGATCCATTGATCCAATGTCAACATCATCGGATTTTGAAAATAACTTGTCATAAATGTTCCAGATTGGACATCTTAACAATTATCTGCCCTCAGGCATCTACATTGGATTTGCCGTCTTGCATTATTTCCCAAGAAGTTATAGACATTGTGGGTATTGGCCATATTATTATGTGTTTTGTTAACATTTTTCTGGTTTCATGTTACTTATCAAAGCATGTACTACTACTATACATGTATATTGAAAATGGTAATTCCCTTTTAAGTTTTTTTCTTTGCTTGGTTCTTATAAGTGTTACTTTTTCTGAAAATTCTATTGGAGTACCTGCTGATACATTATGATCTGATAAAAGACGCTGCCACATACAATATGGTTATGACCTTTCCTCTTTTATCAGAATAATTTTTTCTTCAATAAGTCAATTATTTCCGGTCAGTTTGGTCAATTTTTGTTAGCACATTGCCTTGGGCTTTACCTGCTAATATAATATATCATTTATTATAACTAAGGAAATATTTGTATGTTTCCTTTAGGGCACTGCTCCCTGTTTCATAAAGATAGGCACAGTACCAATTAACTGATCAGCTATATTTTAGTATTCTCCGGTGACATTTTGTATTAACCTGTCTGGTTATGTACCACAGGACTACCCTAAGGATGTGTTTTTTCTTTCCATGTCCTATCTGAAGTTTTTGTTATCTACATTTTTTACTGAACATATCAGTACTTTTATTAATATTGCCTATGGGCATATAGTCTTTTTTGATTAACTTGACTGGTGAGATACTACAGGAACATCCCTTGGCTATGCCAGTATGACTGTTGACCTTGTTAGCTTAAGGCCTCCGGTTCGATCCCTGGGGGAAACATGTCACATTTTCTTTCTCTGCATTTATAAAAATATATTGACAGTTGTTCTAATTTTTTAAAAATATTCATTTGGGTGTAACTCCTTGTGGAACACTCCTAGGGCTCATTTTACGAAGATTGCATAGCTTACATCCAACGTAATTACTATGACAACCAGCACAGCGGTGAATGTATTGTGCCAACATGACAATTACGTTGCATGTAAGCTTTGCAAGCTTTGTAAAATGGACCCCTGAATGGCATTACACCCATCAATCAATTGATATTACTGTGCTCTTCTACATGTCAGTTTATTATTTTTCCCAGAATAGACAAATTATTATATTTAACGTTTGTTGGCCTTCTTTATAGATTCAGAAAAGTGGCTGGTTCCTCATACAGTGAAACTTGTTGTTTGACGCACCATGGGACCATATGTCGGTTTAGACAGTGTGTTGGTATCTCAGGGGTAGCACTATAGACCAACAAGAAGAAGAACAAATGTATGCAAGTTAGACGAATAGAAGTCAGAAAAACTACTGATTTAGGACAAAAAACACAGGATTTTTCTTCTTTTATTGTTAATAAAAAAAAAAAATGATCCGATATATAAACGTTGGATATTTAAAAGAAAACATACAGACATAGGTCTACATGGAAATGTAACTATGTGACAGGGGCCGGCAGTTGTATACTTTGGTGTTTGCATGTCTTTTCGAGCTTGATTTTGTTAATAAGAGAGCACATATTGGGTTTTTATTCCAGGCACGTTCTAGGTACCCGTAAAGAAAGTTCTGCTCTGTACAGTATCTGTACCACCGTGGACTTGTCAGGCTTTTCCTGAATAACCTCGGGCCGGTTACTCAAAACCAAGATTAGCTTAAATGGTGGTTAAAATCACTAATCCAAGATTAGAGATAGATCTTCATGGCGGGACATCATCTAATGTAAGGTTAAATTTAATAGCGCTTACAGTAACCAGCCCCTGATCTGTGTCACTTGATTTACAATGGATATGAAACTCTCTCCA
>JAVFBY010294644.1:0-10309 GCA_034781015.1 Tonicella lineata
GGGGTTGCCTCACTTGAGTTGGCGCGTCAGCACGTAGGCTAAGTGAAATTAGCTTAAACATGTTAAAACATGGAAAAGTATATCTATCTATTTTTGGGTATGATCCCTGCCAGGGCTGGTTCTTGGTTATTATTTAACGTGAGATTTTTTAAACTTGCATACCGTCATGACTGTATTCTTCTCAATATTCAGATGTGCAATGTAGAAAAAGTTATCGGAATCTCTGATTTCTTTTCTCTTGTTTTATTTTAACATGCCTGGTTGCAGTTATCTTGGGAAGTCAGTCTTTTTTGTTTGTCTAAAATATACAAAGGTCATTTGAGAAATGTTGTTTGATGTGTTGTAGCTGCGCAGTTCACATATAACCGTGACCGTAAAGCAGATCTGTCCAGTTTTATGGGAAAAGAGGAAATTCCGAAAGAAGAAGAAGAAAATGAATTTTATGAAGATGAAGGACGGAGAAATTCTACAGATGTTATTAGACCTAATCTCAGTGACAAAGAACAAGGTTATACGAAATATCTTATACTAATATATTTTAGCCTATATACAGTGATATATGAAATTGACTCATGACATTAAATGGCTGACCAGCAAGGATGCCAATATGCTAGAAACGAGAGATAAATTGTTATAGTTTGCGTGCGTGATCATATGTCAGAGAGTCAAACTTAGTAAACAAATAAAAAACATGATGTAGCTATCATATTAAGCTACATGTAGGCTATGTGCCAATTGTGAACAATTCAAAGATATACATTGTGTTATAAAAAAAATAACTGTCCTCAAAATCAGTACATGTAGCTATTCTACATGCCCAATAGGTTTAGCTTTTGGCTTCCTTTTCAGCCATACGTGTACCTGTATATTAAGACTTATACAACGCCCAGAATATAGTTTTAAAAAATTGTGATTGTCAGAATGACAACTTTAAGGGTTATGGTCTTGCTGGACCCCTACATGTATGTCGATTTTGAGTAAATTGGGGTATTGTCGTCATCATGTACGTCCGTATGTCCGTACGTACCGCGATATATCCAAAATGAAATCACATACAGCCACCAAATTTGGATATGTTATGTATCTAGTGAATTGTGGGAAGCCTATTGAAAGTGGGCATGACCGTCAAATGATTTACGGAGTTATGCCCCTTTTTCAGGTTTCTACTGTTTATTTTAGCCGTTACCGCTTTATCTCCAAAACTAAATGATATACGGCCACCAAATTTGGATATTTTATGTATCTAGTGAATTGTGGGAAGCCTATTGAAATTGGGCATTCTCGTCAAATGATTTATGGAGTTATGCCCCTTTTTCATTTTTTTTTCGACATAATAACTTTTAAACAAAATCACGTTTAGCCACCAAATTTATATATATTATGAATCTAGTGAATTGTGGGAAGCCTATTGAAAGTGCGCGTGCTCGTCACATGATTTATGCCCCTTTTTCAGGTTTCTACCGTTTATTTTTGTCTGTTACCGCAATATCTCCAAAACGTAATCATGTAGGGCAATCAAATTTGGATATGTTATGTATCTAGTGAATTGTGGGAAGCCTATCGAAATCGGACATGCTTGTCAAATGATTTACGGAGTTATGCCCCTTTTTCAACTTTTTTCTATTCCATTTCTTTGGAACAAAATCACGTTTGGCCACCAAATTTATGTATATTAATTATGTGTCTAGTGAATTGTGGGAAGCCTATTGATAGAGGGCATGCTTGTCAAATGATTTACAGAGTTATGCCCCCTTTTTCAGTGTGTGCCGTTTATTTTAGTGCAGCCATAACACTATCAATAGGTGCTTCCTGCTGCCCTTTGGCGAGCCGAGGGGTTTTGGAAAGCGGAGCTTCATGTTTTTTCACTGTTGTCTGATTTCTTGAAAAAAGGTGCTTTGAGAAATTAACAAACACAAAAGATTGCCAGCAAAAACTTGATTTTTTAGTTTGAAATTGATTTTGTCAACGTTCATGGAAGCTGGAAGGTACCTCTTATGGAAGCTTTGCTGAGAATTTTCTTGCAAAACGTCCTTGCCAAATGTTAATCCATCAGATTTGGCTGACTTGGCACAATTGTGTTTATTTGATTTATAGTTTATATGATGTCATTATTATTAAAAAAAAGTCGTCTGAAACTTTCTGAATACTCTATGCTGGGCTACAACATAATTATTGCCTGAAAACAATAGCAAACCGAGTCCACATTTCAAAGTTTTGTTTTTATGGTTCTTCAAACAGTTTATAACTTCAATGGAGTAACACATAAGTATGCCTAGTATAAAACTGCATTTATGGTGTATAAATAAGTATATGGTTGGATTAACATGGGGCAAGCGTTTTTTTTTTCTTGAAAACTTTGCAAATAATAATAAGAAAAAATTCAGTTATAGTTTAGAATTGTAATGAATATTTTATGTTGGATAGATTTCCCAAAACCAGCACATTGTTAGACTGGAGCTTACCGATGCCCTGGTACTCATTAAGCTAATGGGCATCATGAAGCAGATTTTTGTTTTTTTTTGCCTGTCCTTGTTTGTTTTGTTTTTTATGTTGCCAGTAACATCATGGGTGGTTTCCTTCAGACCGCGTATAGGGTCAACACACTGTCTTAAAGGACAAGTCCAGCGTTTTTAAACCTCAACTTATTATTGTTAATGTTTATTTTGAAAGACCTATAAGCAATTAGCATGTGACACTGGAAACCAATAAAGCATAGTCGTTTATTGGTTAATTTAAAAGAGATGATGAGGTACATGTACCCGACTGTACGTCTCTTGGTGGATGCGTCTACATCTACAAAAAAAACAGCAGCAGCATAACAAAGAAAAAGTTTGCAGATAGGCTACACGAATACATTCATGAGTAGGCAGGGATAGAAGAAACCCAGCTTATCAGAGATTTTGGACGTCGTTTACACTTTTTAAATAAACCATTATTCTTTATCAGTTCCCAATGTTACACGCTTTAATGTCTTACAAAATAAATACTAAAAATAATAAGTTGAAAAATGCTGGACTTGTCCTTTAAAAGTGAAATAGACCTAATACCATGGTGTGAAGCCCTGCAACATATAAATTTACCCAAAACAAACCACAATTAAAAGGTTATAGCTTATTTTATAAATATTGGCCTCCTGTGAGACATATGTACATGTGTAGCTCAATGTCTATAGAAAAAATAACGAAAACACAATTAAATGTTTAAGGTTGGTGAATCTGTGATCATTTATTATAATTGTATATATCACTACTAGTTCAATGTTAAAAGTGAACATACATCATACAGTAACATGTGCATGTAATATATTTTTCTTATCTATGTACATGTGTATGTATTAATTTATATAGGTGACTATAGACATGTATTTATATTGAATTCTTATCCCCATTGACAGGAATATATCATTCAACACTGTGTGTCTGTCCATCTTTCTGATAGTATCTTTGAATGCAATTCCCCCATCAGCATGCATGTGGATAAACATTAAGATTTTCAACTGTTTATTCAACAGAGTTATGGCTTTTCACAGTATTGTAATAAAGTTTTCATGTACCTTGTCAACACAACTTCTTTTAAAGTTAAACTTTTTTTTCTGTAATATTTTGTAGATAACGTGAACATAATTTGAGTCACACCTGTTTTTTAACAGAGCTCAACCCTTATACAGTATTGTGATCTGTTTTACCTTGTCAACACAACAGATACAATTATTAAATTATAAACTAATGATTGGATGTTTTTCTGAAAACTATGTGAGGCTACTGTACTCACTCTGAATGTATCTTGTTATTTGGATTTTATATAATGTTTATTGTTTAAATCAGAATAGTAAATTTTAGTGTATTGTTGTTCGATAACCTGCTCTTAAATATTATTGCAGATATATACTATTTTAAATATTATGTAACCTGCAGTGTGCACCACAGCAGAAACACAAGGGTACATAAATTAATAGGTCATATAGATGAAATACACCTGACAATAAGATAACAACCCCAGTCAAAGGAACAAGCAATCCCAAGTTGATACATGTACAAGAGCCATTTGGAAATATGGTGCATCCCCATGGAGTTCATACTACCATTTTGGAACATTCTATCATTAGTTCATAAACAAACAAACAAACTGTTTTTCCACTGTATGTACTGTGTTCAAGCTTTCCAAGATGTACTCACTCCATCACCAGGTACATAATAATGCTTGTATTCTATACACAGCTGTTTATATAGACAGGTAGTAGGTTTTAAACTGATTTACATATAATCAATTTATGTTAAATTTACAAGCGACCAATGCCATAAAATTAACCATTCTCTATATGTAAATCAGTTTTTACATACATGTATATATATAAAAGCAAAATGTGTGTAGAGTATAAACATTATTATGTACCTGATGATGGAGTGAGTAGATCTTTGAAAGTTTGAACACAGTACATACAATGGAAAAAGTGTTTTGTCCTTATGTTTCTTGTCAGAACTATTAGGTGAAAGCATATATTAATTAATGATTGAATGTTCCAAAATGGTAGTATGAACTCCATGGGGATACATCATATTCCCAATGGCCCTTGTTTTATCTCATTTCTTTAGTGGTATCAAACCTTTTTAATTAAGTGTAAACCAATAGATGCATGTTCAAATATATATACATAATATCCGACTGTATAACTGTAAAGAGTTGTTTTGCCAAGGTACATGCAAGTATACGAGGGTACTGTAACACCAATGGCAATACTGCAAAAGACAATAAATAAGCAGTCAGAACTTTAGGGGGAGTTGCATTAGGGAGACAGGCAGTGACGATTCATATTTATATCCCTACACATGTGTGGATACAACAAATGGATGAAACCCCTTTGAACATAGTATTCAATGATCATTATTATTTTTAAAAATGTAAGCCACTATATTTCCCTATGTACTCTCCTCACTATCAGCAGACTCAACATTTGATTCAAACTCCGCATCCGATTCAATACTGGATGAAGAATCTGAACTATCACTGTCAGACATTGTGTCCACTACTTTCAAACATTTTTCCACATATGAGTATCGACATTTACCACACTTACATGTCTGTGAACAATTATCACAACAATTATGTTGTGGAATGATGTTTGACTTGAATTTTTTTACAAAGTAATTCATAAGCTGTTTTCGTCGACAGTTTGCAGTCTCTAATACATACTGTTTAAACTCTGGGTTATCTTTAATGTGTCTTCCATTGTAAAGTAGCACAGCTTGTGTCAATTGCCCATCCCGTCCGCCCCGGCCCGTTTCTTGAACATATGCTTCAATGTCTAATGGTGGGCCATAATGAATTACGTTATATACCTCTTTCATATCTACACCCATTCCTAAAGCACTTGTACAGAAGACGAGTCTTAGTCCACTGCTCTCTGACGAAATCTCATTTAATTGAATGTTTTGTACATATTCATCTGTCTCACTATGATGCATTCCTAGCAAATGAGTCAAATTTGGACATTCCCTGCTGATGAAATTGTATAAGTTTGTCACTTGGTCAATTGAATGGCAATAAACAACTGTTCTTGGGAAGTCTAACTCCATATCTTTCAGCATATCAACCAACCAATAAAATGTTCCTGGGATACTTGTTGAAACTCTTATCACTGAATATCTGAAAGTAAACAACAACAAAAAGACGATATGTGTGGGGTTGTTGAACTTGTTGTTTTTGTTAACATATAAACAATGATTTTGTTATTGTTGTAGACTAAGTTGTACAGATATGTCTTATATAAACTTATTTCATTACAGGCGGTTACTGTGTCTTGGTGCTCGCAAACCTAATTTGTTACGCTGTAAATTGTTCCTCGTTTGCTTTATATGGAAATCTCACAGTACCGATAAGGAAAATACATGTAGTAGACCTTTGTGGCTTGATGTAATAGGCATGGATAAATATTGGTTTTAATAATGTTGGAAGAAATAAAAGTTCTTGAAGTTTTTATAAAGCATTTATGAGTTGGTTTTGTACTTTGGAACTGGTTACAGGGATAATATTATCTTCCTTAATTGCCAAAACCTGATATTTTAATTTTTTTGTCTGTGTTTGCATTCGATCTAGATGTTGACATAACTTTTTAAAATATGTCATGATTAGACTGAAATTAGCTTAAACGTGGTGTAAAACACCTAATTTTGTTTGATCTGAAAAAGTGGTTACAATTACAGTAATATTGCTTTGTTTATCATTGTTTATTGGCTGGTGACAATGGTGAAATTATTAAGGAATATATGCTCAATCTCTTCATTTATAAAACATATTTGTTTAGGTTGTATTCATTAGTTAGATATTTTAAATTATAAACAAAATTTATACCTTATGTTTATTCGGTCTGGAGTTTCTTCTAACACTTTGCAATCAGTGAGGCCTAATGATTCTATGACTTGTGATTTGGTTTGAAGAGTTGCAGTCGCTGTCAGACCTAGGACTGGCACCTTGGGGAAAAATGATCGAATTTCTCCAACCTGGGAGAAAAACTTCCGAAAGGCAGCTATCTTCTTTCCTGCTTTCCACTTTCTTTTATTTTCCATACTCTCTCGCCTGAAAAACAATAATACAAAAATAGATAAACACAAAATTGAAATACAAATACTGTAAATGCCTTTTTATTTGTAAGATAGTAATTCATTATTTATTTGTAAGATACCTTAAATTTATATTATCTTACAAAAGTCCAGCTTTGTTAAATCCTACATGTAGTTTGGACAATGTCTGGTTTCTTAGCAATTTCTTCATAGGCTTTTGTAAGCAACCTGTAGATTCACAAATACAATGGAATTTTACCCAGTGTGTAGTCAAAGCTCTGGCTGTTTTAACCCCCTAGGGAAAGAGTTCATAGTGACAGACCTACTGATACACTACTATTAACTAGTAAATGGTGTAATACAAGACTTGTGTTTACAGGATCAAATGGCTTTGTATTAATTCTCTACAATTATCTGATATTGCAATGAAATAGTCAAACCATGCTTGAGTTTAATTATTAAGGCATGCTGTGAATACTGCTCACTCTGTGGGTTACCAACTTGTGTGTTAATGCAACACCTACTGGCAAGATGTTATTTTGTCAATTAACATGTTTATTAGTAATTTGTGTAATTCATTATTCCGGAATATCTAAATCCCTGAAAATAACAACCTTGCAAAATAAATTTAAGGTAAATCCGCGAGTTTAAACCAGCGAAAGTAAAGGCATCTACAGTAAGTTAAAAAAATAATTGAAACAATATTGTAAATTATTTATTCAATATTTTAAAAATACAAAATGTATTTCTTGTATTCTGCAGGTAGCCCTTAACAAAGATTGATCAGATTAAATTGTCAACTGTTTGTTTAAACTGATAAAAACTTAAATAAATCGCTTAAAGTTTGCCAAGTAGTAGTCATAAGGGAGATAACACTTACCATTTCGGTATAGTGTGAACCTCATCAACAACTATTAGTTTCACTTGCTCGGAGAAAATCTTCTTCAAAGAATCCAAAGTCTCCGGCTTTTGAAGAAAGTTCTCGGGAGAGCCGTACAAATAGTTTATGTCGCTGGCAGGGTTAATGGGCACATCCGTTATTACTGCAGCTTTCAACCCCATTTTATTGAGTTTCCCCACCTAAAAACAGCAAAAAAGTCAATGAATAATTATGTATACAGTGTATTTATATTATAAAGTATTAAGTCACACTGGCACAGAGAAGTCAATTAATTAAAAACTGACAAACCCTCATGTTCTTGATTACCATGGGAGACATCTTTCCGATGGACAATATATCAAATTTGACATGCATTAATATAATTTAAAAAAATGTGACACTTTTATATTAATGCATGTCAAATTTTCATTCTCCACATTTATTAAAAATATGTATATCTATGAAATACGAAAAACTTACCCACATGCTTCCTCTAGGGGTCAAACAAAATACCTACTGAGGTTATTGATAGTTATAAATATTAACATGCTTGGGAATGTACCAATCTGATAAAAAAAATCCCATCTATATTTACAGCTCTTAGGTATTGTATTGTTGCAATGTAGATTTGAGGACGTACTATAGCATACGGTGTTCAATGACATCAACTTGTGTGGGTTTTAAGAAAGGTCACCGTTTAAATTGTCCAATGAAAAAAAAAACCACACTAGTGTACCAGAAAGCAGCAAGCTGTTATAAAAATAGATGCTTTTAAGTTATGGCAAGCCCAGGTAGGGTTTGTCCTCAGATCTACACCGCAACAATATAATACCGGGGAGCTATAAATGTAGATCTTTTTTTGATCACATTTGGGAACGTACAGATTTGGACCGTCCGATTGAGATTACATCAATTTATTTCATTTTTTTTTTTAAATTCTTTTTACAGTATTTAACAATAAGCTAACTGCAAATAAGTATCTGCTTCTTGAATAGAAGTTTGCTAAGAAACTGTATGGTTATTTTCCATATTCTTAAACTGTTACAATATATTAAATATTTAAAGACAACCACATGTGTTTAGCATACCTGGTCTTTCATAAGGGCTACTAATGGCGAAACAATGATAATCAAAACCCTATCTGTCCATAATTCAGGAAAAATTTGATAGGGCAATGATTTGCCAAATCCAGTGGGTAAAATTGCTAACACATCTTGTCCATCCATCAAGTATTTAATTATGTCTTTATGGTGTTGTTTTACATCAGTCACTCCAAATATTTCCAGTGCCTTTAAAAACATACAACAATATATTAAAAGTACTTCAATACAAAGGTTACAGGAAGATAACATTTGAAACTTTAATTAACAGTAAATATGAACATTTTCATAATTGATAAGCTTGCTATCCTATATTACCATGTTACGTTAACGTAATTTAGAACTGTGTTTTAAATCCACAACATAAAATGGACTGGTATAATGTAAGATGCAGAGTTCTGGATCGTTATTTGTTTACTCCTTTTTAGTAGAGTATCTGTATATAACAAGATAATGTCAGCATTTTTGTTCATTCGTGAAATGTCTAATCAATACCCCCCTAAACGTTTTTCTAGATTGACTAAATTTTAAACATACACATGTACGGTACTCTCAAAGTCCAAGTGTTCATTTGCATTACAACGAATAATTAAGATGTAACAGCATGACAGATGACATGTAGGAAAACCAAAATAAAATTGTGTTTGATGGTCTGCTATTTGACACATATATGGTAGGCCTACTAATTCAATTAGGATACCTTAATCACTAGTACTAGAGTTAAGATACGGTCATAAAAACAATTCAAAGCCACAAAGCTTGTTGTTGTTGTTGCCGTCATTTTTTTTAGCAACTATAAACCCCATTAAAATCTCTCTAAACAAATCCATAGCTCTGCTAATTGATGTCGTCAATAGACTGTAACTAGTGTGTGTACAAACTCAACAAAAACTTAAGCAGTTCCAACTTACAGCTTTATCGATAGCGTCTGCTGTCATCCTAAAACACGTGTGCCTTGTTGATATTTTGACATGCCAATGACCTATATAGCAGTCATCTGTCACTCAAAGTAAATCTCGCGGGCGGTTTCTTACCAGCTCACTGATTGGTTGACCAAATTGGTTTGCGCGTTATTTCAAAAGAACGGGATTAAGCTTCTTCGTTTCTCGGTGTAAATGATAGTTTACACCTAGGTTTACCCCGGTTGCGCGGAGACCCACTTATTGTTCTTAGAGCATCCATTTGGAGATTTTCGAGAGTGGCTGAATGAAACTCCGTACAACCATCCCAAAGTACATCTACGTAATCAAAAATAGGGAGTGTAAACGCCTTGTACATAATTTAAACAGATCTTCTGGATATAGTCGATATTTAAAACTAAGTAGGCAATTTGTCACGGGACTTACTCGTTTGCAAATATATTCAATATGTTGGTCCCATTTACTGGAAGATTGTAAGTAGATACCTAAATGTTGATGGCTAGACACATGAGGTATTCTGGTGTCGTTTAGATAACATAGTGGGATATTATCCACACAAAGTTTTCGAGAAAATAACACGCTTTTGGTTTCACTAGGACTAAATTGAACTAGCCATGCATTTGACCAATCTGAAATTTTTCTAAGATACGAATTAATCACATTGCCTTAGATTGGTGATTTTCAACAGATATGTAAAGTGATGTGTCTTCCGCAAAAAGTCTAATATTTGATTGTATATCACAAACAATATCGTTTATATAAATCAAGAAAAGTACTGGTCCAAGTACCGATCCCTGAAGAACTCCGGCATTAACGTTATTATAGGTAGACAAATGTCCATTAATTATCACC
>JAVFBY010294866.1:0-10308 GCA_034781015.1 Tonicella lineata
ATGGGGGCTTTCTGGTGCGCGCAGAGATATGGAGCACCTGAAAGTCCATTTGCTGTGATTCCGTTTCCTTGTATTTGATGTGCTGGAGACGTAATGGGAGGTTTCCTTCACTCATTGGACTGGCACACCATCATATAGGTGAAATATCCCTGAACATGGGGTTAAACACAAATCAATTAATCAATACTTTTTTAAATCCGAGTCAAACTCCCTTGTCAGTTTAACATCATATTTGCTGTCCTCTGGGTTTGGGCAGTATGTTTTGATCATATTAACACTGTGACGTGTCAGAAATTTTGGAACCTAGAAACCTAGAAAGTTTATCCTGAATACCGGTAATGAAAATACTGTTAATTGGTCAATTTGTAAACAACAGTCTTTCAAACTATTGTTCTTGATTTGATTCAGATGAATGATGCTGGAGGGTTGAGAAGGATACGGGAATCCGTGGCTCAGGTGGAAGAGAATTTAGAGGAGTCTAACAGTGACGAAGCAATGGAGAGCTCTTCACCTCCTAGAGATAGAAGCAAACTGAGCTCGGTGGTGGAATTACTGGGTGTAATAGGATGTCTCAAAGATTCTCTGTCACTCGACGATAGCAAGGAAGAATCAACAGCCTCAACAAAAAGCCAAAAAACACAAGTGCCTGAAAGTCATAGGTTAATCTTGACTGAAATCAGGTATTTAATACTTTGATTTATCTCTGCTAGTCCATAGTTATGCTGCAAACCTGAGAATTTCAGATTGGATCTGTAATTTTTTTTCGGTTCCCTGTTTTCAATAAATGGGAAACTCTTGGAAACGGAATTTGGCTCTGTGTAAAAAGAAATATCATTGTGGTCCTGATAATGGTAAACAGAATTTTGGCACTGTGTTTTTCTTTTTATGGTAACGACACGCTGCTAGAAATGATCGGCTTCGCGAAATTCTCAGGCTTGTGCTGCATGGGTTCAAGTCGCCCAGTGGACGTAGCTAAATATATGACAGTCCTAGTGACTTTGGTTATCAGGGAGGTGGTTTTTACAAGGTTTCATCCCAGTCTTTCACCATTTTGTTCAGTATAGTGCAGAAGAAGTGTGAATCTGACGTCATATAGGTGAACTAATAAAATAAAATGTGTAATATATATTTATATGAATTCTGTCATATAAACGTTCAACACCAATCAATCAGTCATAGAGTTGATAGGTTTTGGAGTCTGGTTTTGCATGCACCCTCATTTTTTTTGACAATATGTGAAAAGTTGAAACAAAATGTTTCAAACAGTTTACAGATACTCTTTTCTTGTCAGTTTTGAAATTTAAATGGACATTTTTGAAATGCTAGATATATATAGACTTGTGTCTGTCCTCTTTGTTTTTATGGATTTCTCTTTTAAATGTACAGCCTTGGATGTTACGTATTGGAATCGGTGGAATGTGGCCTAAAACAGCAATCAATCAATCTCATTTTAAGCTGCCAGTGACATCCATATGGTGGCATGGGTCGTTGCTAAGAACTGTTAAAGGAAGCCAATTTGTTGTAATGTCAATCACATCTTCCTTCCCTGTCCTTGATGTTGCCAGTGATGTCAAGGGTGGCTCCCTTGACCCATTAAGCTGCATTCACATGATGCGATTAGTGGATACGACTTGTCGCTTTTTGACTAGTCAAAAGAAATAGAGCTTGTCCTATTTGATACGACGAGTTAAATTGGATATAAATCGCAGGTTTGTTCACTCGCTTCGAATCAGTCAAATTTAACAAATCGTATCGACTAATTGCACCATGTGAATGGGCCTTTATGCTAGATGCCTTTATATAAGGGAAATAACCTGACAAAGTACATTCTTAACTCATATCCATTCAGTGTGATGTGTAAGTAGAGAACCCATTCCAAATTTCCAATAACACTGGAGCAAAGCATTACCCAGCATCAATCAATTTATTAACTCTAAATGTATGAATTGTTTATTGCAGTCTCCAGTTAGAAAAGTTTGAGTGCAAATTTTTACAATCTGGATTCACAAAACTAGTGTTAGCCTTTGTGGTAAGTACATTGTAATTTAATTTAAATGTCCCAAACTTGGAATGCATGTAAATGCATGTAAATTGATGTGATTTATAGTTTTTTAACATTTTTGGTCTCAACATTTATAATAATTGCAAAATCATTATACAACAAAAGTACAAGAAGTAAATCTGTGTGCCACTTGAATGGACACATTGGTTTATCAGAACTTCCTGATGCCCTTGAGCTAAAGGTCATCAGGAAGCTGATTTGTTGTGATGTCCTGTTTTTCGTCCTGTACTGGCCATGTCCGGTCTTTTTTGTTGCTAGAGACGTAAAAGTGGTGCCCTCCACCCATTTGACTGGCATGTTGTCATATAGGAGAAATACCCCTCATTATGGCGGTAAACACCAGTCAATCAATCACATAACAGTGCAGTTGGGTAGTTTGAGCTTTCAGGTTAAATTAAACTGATTTGTTTTTGTTTTCTACAATACAGAATCTTGTTATTTAACAAATATGTTAATGCTATTAACATGAATTGCATGAATTGTGTATTACAGTTAATATTTTTGTTATTTTTGTTTAGAATCAGAATGCTTAATATTTGTTCTCTAATTTGTCTTCATTGTTGTTTAGAACAAGAACTTCAAGATAAGGATCTAAAATAATAATATTTTTTTTGTTATATTCCTTTTTAGAACCAAAACTTAAAGTGCGATTCCGGCCAAGGAAATTTCTTCTACCACTGGATGATGTGTTATTTTTTATCAGTTGCTCACAAAAAACGCATAGATTTCCAGTTCATAAGGTAATGATGGCACAGGAGTGGAGTTAGTCTTTTAAAATAAATAAACTAGTAATACAGGTAGCACTTTTGACACTCCATTCTGTTTGTCTTGAAAGTGTTAGTATATCCTTTTTATAAGACTTGTTTCAGTGGGTGAAACACCCCTAAACACATCGTTCAACACCAAGTGTACAAGCATAGGTGAAATACCCTTGAGTACCAAATTCAATACCAAACAAACAAATCTATATTATGCAAATTAGCAGAGTGTGTGCGTCTGCCATATCTTGTCTGGACCATACCGCAGTTACTATTTATTTAAACATAACACTTTTATACATTTAATTACACCCAACATTCTTCTCTATATGCTGCAGGAAGCAAACATTCAAGCAATTCTTTTTTCTAGTTTTTATTATTTGGCTGATTTGTTATTTCAACTTATCCAAAACTCTACTTAGTAAAACCATCAGATATTCCAGACAACTCAGGAATGTGTACTTTTCATTGGCTCGCACCAGAAGTCTGTTAACCTGAAGTATGAAACTGGCCATTCACCCACATCAACGGCAATGTGTTTTTCCAGAGCCCTTATACATTTCATATGACGTAGATGCGCATCATCTGAATTTCGTTTCATTTCGCACAGTTTCTTATTGGCTGAATCACTTGACTATTCTCGGATAAAAATCTAATCTTAGCTTGGCACAAAATTACCCATAAAATCATAGAAAGCGCTTCATCATCAATCCGTGCTGACATGAGCTTCAATGCCATTGATGTGTGTGAATGACTCGTTTCATACTTTGGGTTAATAGACTTTTGCTCATACTCAATGTGACATTGCATTATGACTTGTATTTGACCTATTAATGTTCTTTTCCAGGTGTGTCTTTTTGAGAGAAGTTATCACGCTATTAACATATCAAGGATTTAAAGTCTGGTTTCAAATATTCTGCAATAAAGACGGACTATCACCTATTGTCTATAAACAGTAAGTTGTAATCAGCTAACCTTCAAAGAACTCTTGAAAATATGTCTGGTAGTTGGCTTCCAGTTCAGCTTAACATAGATCAAATTCCACTAAGCAATTTCTGACTTAAGCCAATATACTAAATTCAATTATGTTAAAATCTGTGTGCAGAATGTCATACAAATATAATATGGATCTATATCTAGTGACATCACAAAAATATATACCAAATATTAAGTGTCAAATTTCAAAAGTATGTAATTTAGGTCAATTTAAAGAGTTTGACTTCCCAGGGCATTTTATCCTTGTTCATAGTGAGTGACGTCAATAGTAACTAAGGATTGTGTTTTCACTATGGTCACCTATTAAACAGTAGCACCAACTGGTGGCCAAGCTTAAATACGGTTTCCGGGCATTAACTAGAAAACTGCCAATCAGATTCTATTTCAAGTTAGTATTAATTAGCAATGTGACAAGTAGTCTCTTGGGATAGGGTCTGTAAAGTTATCTACAGAATGGTGTACATAGTTACAGTAAAGTGTAACATAACTTCAGTCAATAGGATACAGTAACGTAACAGAGCAAAACTTTTTGCCGATTGTCTCCTGCCAATCTAATTTTTTTAAAACGTCACAACGCTGGATTTTTAAAAATAATACAATGAATTTCTGAACGAGTACAATAATGTAAACATATCTTTAAAATATATTTTTGTTGTGTTCTTTTTACTGAAAATCATTTTAACATTTTGTTTTGTAGGTTGCATTTGATTGTGAGCCTGTTTAAAGAAATGTTGACCACCCTTCAGACTTACATAGCTGAGGAATATGTAAAAGACGATATCAAAAAGGAAGTTGATCAAATCAGATGTAAGTTTTGAAGAAAGATAATACTGCATGACCAGTTTTTAATAATGCCACAGAGGACAAGCATCATTTCCAATTACCGTTCACATCATTAAAACAGCTTCAGGTGCCAACTCTCCTTTGCCAACATTTACAAGTCCATCATTTGTCTCAAAAACAAAAAATAAATTCAATTGAATGTGCTAAACTTGTAGCCCAATCTACAAGCCTACTAAAAAAATCTATGTAAAGGATGAATGGCTAATAGTATTATATATAAAATGGTGTTTAACATTTATAATTTACATATTAGGGAAATACATGTATCCGCTATTTTCTCTGCTCTTAAAAGTGATATTTAACTGCTGTTGAATAAAAAAATTTGTTAACCTTTTCTGGTAGCTTGTCTGTCTGTTTGTACACCCTGTTTGCCTGTCACTCTCACAAGCCACACATTTGTTATGTAGATAGGTTAGCGAGAGCTTCTGGTCAGTTTTTGATGCAGTGGTGCTCTCAAAGCTATGGGGTACCATGTCTTTTGTCCTGCCCTGTCTTGTCTTTGATCTCAGTGATGTCAAGCGGTGGTTTCCTCCTCCCATTGCCCTGGCATGCCTTTATATAGTTAAAATAACCAGGAGAACTGCGTCAAGCACCAAGCAGCAACCAATCAATCCAGAAGTTTGTCTGTCACACTCACAAGCAAGGGCTTAGGCTGAGGCGTGTCCACCATCCTTTGGACATCCTGAATTAAACATTTGCCTCATTTGGACACCCTGTTTTAGGAAAGGTTAACATGCAGCAGATAGGGAAATTGTGACAATAGGACACCCAGTTACTTAAAAAGTGATACAAATGACTATTTTGGACTTTTGATTTCTTGCTAAGCCCCTGCTAACAAGCCACACATTTGTTCTATATCTAGTATAATTTTATGATAAATACTCATGAGTTTGCAACTGTTTGTTTTCTAGATGACTTTTCTACAGTGAAGGATCTCTCCAAGTTTTTCCTACTGGTGCTCCGTACTTGCAAGTCTGACGAACTAGGACCTCTTCTCTTATCTGACTTGATCGAGACAAACCATCTTCTACTGGCTAATATTGACGAGACGGTACAAGAAGGCAGACATTGTTTTAATCTTTTGCGACATATACAATTGTAAGTCTATTTAGTTTTTGTGAACAAGATAAAAACCATACCGCTTAACACAGGATTTTAAAATTCCTTTGTGTCATTCAGCATCTGATAGCAGAAAATACTCCATGCTACTGTTGTTGCAAGTAATGCGTGTTTAACAAAAATTCTGGGGTGATAAAATTTATTGGGGCTATGAATTTATTAGAAACATTTATATAAAAACACAGTTTCCATAAAAGACTCGCTGTCCAATATCTTTGTACTATTTAAGATAAATTTTGAGTATGATGGGTTACCATAGCAAAATCAAATGTGTTGTTTACATCCAGCAACTGAATAAATTAAACCATTGTATTTTGCCTTTTAGATTTGCCACGGCGTCGATCATAAATAATTATGGCTGTATGCTACAAAGTGTGAAGACAAATGACCCGAACCTGAACATGATGATCTTTACAATGCTACACCACCTTTCAGGAGATGGTGCAAAAGTCCAGGCACTTCTTCAGCCAAGTGTTCTTCTCGCGTTTATCAAGGTTGACGATATCGACTATCCTATTACACAGGTTAGTTACCATCTACTCGGGAAGGGGAAGCACTGACGCAAAACTAATGATCACCTGTCCTTGTCATGCTTATATTGCTTGTCAAATGAGGAGGAGTTATCCCTCCCAGTGCCACAGAGAAAGACAATGTGAATATCCATTTTTTTGCGTTTTACATTGATCTATGACTAAATAGGGGTTACAGTAAGAAAGCTGATGAGATATCAATTGCACTGGGAAGATAGTTCTTTTGTCATGTCTTTACCTTATGTCATCTTTCATGTTGCCAGTGACACCCAGGGTGGTTTCCTACACCCATTGGGCTTTGCAGGCCGTCATATAGGTGAAATACCCCTGAGTACGGTGTTAAACCCCAATCAATCCAATACAATTCATGTTGCCAGTGACGCCCAGGGTGTTGAACCCCAATCAATCAAGAATTGCACTGGAATGATAGCTTGTTCCTTTGATGTGACATAAGAATTGCACTGGGAAGATAGTTTATTCTCAACTTGGAAATAACTGCTCAAATGCAGGCTTTGCCCAGTGTCCTCCGGCATTGATACTGGTACTGCTGCCAGATAAGTGAAATAACCTTGATAAAACACCAATCTACTAAACAATCGATCTGTTATCAAAGATGGCAGTGATGGTTAATATCATGTTTTTTATTTCTTTCTTTGTTTTTTGTTTGAAGGAGGTTAGTGATCTGATGGAGTATGTATTTGGTTTATTTATAAACTGTGTCCAGTCTTCACCAAACCAAATGGCAGAGCTTCTTTTTCCTGAGTAAGTTCATAGCCTTTATTTAATAATAGTCCAGCTGGCATGGATAAGTTAAAAACTGGTTTCCCCTCACCAAGCCTGAAAATTTCATGGAACCCATCGTTTCTGGTTTGTTTATTTGTTTGCATAACTTTATTAGTTACCTACTTATTTCTGTATAATTCATAATTGTTTTTTCAATATTTTTTTCTAATTTGTTTCTTTTTGTAAACATATTTTTTAAATTTAATACATATGGTATGTACATGTTTTTTAAACATTTTTTTATATTCCATAGATATGAATGCTATTTCATTGTTACTTACTCTTGTTATTTTAACTTGACCTTGACAAATAAGGTCATTGTACCTGTTGGGGTTTTTTTCTCTAGCTTTATAATAAAGTTTATCTTTTTTTTTTCTAGGGAAGAAGACACAATTATAAAGTTCACAGAAAGGGAGAGCGATTTGGCGATATCTCTGTATTTTGAATGTAACTCTGACGATGACTTGGTGAACACTGTTACAGAAAAGATGGAACAAAATGGCTTTAAAAAAACCAAGGAAGAGGTATTGTTCCTTCTGAAATGGAATGCTCTGAATTCTTAATGTTATTATAAATATGATTTGAAAATTATATTAGGAATTAATGATTAAGATGTAAAAAGCAACTTATAAATACCAAAAAATAATGCCAACAATAGAATAAATGTATGATTGTAACAACTCTGAAAAATGAGAATTCATCTATCTAGGAAGAAAATCATTCTTCCCAGTTACATTCAGTTGTATTCTTCCAGTACAGTCCTTCGTCTCAGTTACATACATGTTCAGTTGTACTTTCAGTTACATACAGTTCTTCTTCCCAGTTACATAAAGCCATTTAGAGTTAGAATATTTAATTAAACATGAATCTTTTATCATTTCCTTGCTAGGTGTGTAACTTTTTGACCTCCATGGGATATATGAATTCTGAAAAAGGAGATAATCCAAATGAAGTTGAAAAAGAGGTGAGTGATTCTTAAAATGTTGAAATTTTGATTGTACACTGAGCTAGCTGTAGGCTACTGTTTATGATAGATAATTGGATAGATTATAAGAAAGTCTGGAAGATTATACATAAGTCAAGAAATAATGTTCTCCTTACCATGGTATATCGTGAATTTTACCACATTTTGAGGTGAGAGATTTTATATTTTTGGGCATTAGCTATTTTTTCTTTCTCCAAGGTTTTCTTCATTTCAAATCTGTATCACATTCAAAGTTCAAATTATCTATATTCCCATTAAGACAACATGAAAGAAAATAACTGGTGAAAGAAATCACAATGACTAATACAAAATTGTGTATCCTTTTCAGGTAACAGGAGAAAGTCAGCAATATTCCACTGAAGCCTTTGATGATATGTTGATAAAGAACTGTGTGCAAAAATTGCTAGAAATGGGCATGGCCGACGGCTTAAAGTGGCTTCAATCATCCTTGATCCAAGTGTGGAATGCTAAACTAGGTAAAACTAAACAGTCTCTTTGCATTTTTTTATTATTTCAAAATTAAGTCACACCTATAAATTAGCTTGCTCTAGGTTAACTCTCAAAGTTTCATTTTTAATATAAATATTTACGACTTCATCTCAAGAATTTTAAACCAGATTATAGAAATCTGCAAAGAAAAGATAGTTTTTCTATGATAGCCTTAATGATTTTTGTATTGTGGAGGAGAATTTAATGCAAATTCTTCAAAGTTGGCTAATTTAACATGCTGTTTAAATGGAGAGCATTATGTCATTGCTAGGAATCTTTAGAAAGCTAGGGTTATTTTACGGCTGCAAAATGTAATCCTTTGGCGTGTGTTACGATTGACAAACATGGAGGCCATCAGGGGCTGTTGTGTTCTAATACAGTGCAGGAAGTTTATGTGAGATTTCAAAATAGCGGGTGGTTGGGCGTGAGCTTCCTAATGCCCCGGTGCTCTCGGAGTTAAGGGGCATTAGGAAGTAGAATTTTTTTGTGGTGTCGTTTTTTTTTCTCTTTTTTTAAAAATTGTTTTCTTTTTTATTTTATTTCTTTTATGTTGCCAGTGACTTGAACGGTGGTTTCCTCCACCCATGGGGCTGGCACCCCTTCATATAGGTGAAATACCCCTGAGTACGGCGTTAAACCCCAATCAATCAATCAATCAATCAAAATCTAGTAGACCCTTTGAAACTTCCAAATCTGATTTAAAATATCCCTATAAGTTGTTTGCAACACTCAGTACTCTATTCAAAGCGCTTTGTCTCACTAATGTTGCAGGCAGTTGGAGGCAGTTTCTTGATGCCCTCAGAGCTAAGGAGCATCAGGAAGCCATTGTGTTGTAGGGTCCTGTCTCGTCTTTTGACATTAAGGGTGGTTTCTTTCACCCATTTGACTAGCATTCTGTCATATAGGTTAAATATCCCTGAGCGCGATATTAAACATGAATTCTAGACCTTGCCTCTTAAAGTGAATTAATATCGTGTGGCATTAAATACCCAAACTAATCAGTTCCATTCAATTTTGTGAAACTGCTTTAAAAATTAAAAAAAGTTAGTTTATGACTTGCAGCTCTAAGAATTGTTTATTAAATATAACCATGAACAGTTAATTGGTCCTTGTTAACTTTTGTTATAAGATAACCATTTTGTATTTTCAGTATTAAAAGGTGCCAAACCTAACAAATCTAATGTTCACTGGGAACCGTTGGCTTACTTCTGTCTGGGTAAGATTGCATTGTTTTATTTCCTGCATGAACAGTTTGTTTTTTTTTTTGGGGGGGGGGGGGGGGTGGGGGGGGTGGTGTGGATGTTGGGGCGCGATTATTTAGGGGGTGATTTGAAGGGGGTAAGTTGGATGGTGAGGAGGTAAGAGTGGGGGTAAATTAAGGGTCACGTGACATCGGTCACTAGATATGTAATAACATTGCGGGCCCTTAGTACGACCGTACTTGTTAGTACCATAACCTACCTTGACTAAATGTAATACCTTTCTAAGTGACAAGTATTTCCGTCTATCTGATGGTTTGTTGTACTTGGGTTAACGAAAGGAGCCCAATCAAGTTGATGCTTCTTTTCAAACTGCTTAAAATAGACCTAAACAACTTTCCAATATGACGCCTTTAGAGCCGGAGAAATACATCACATATAAAATTGTGTTAAATAATGTCAAACAATTGGAGATTCACGACACATCACGGTATGAATTGCGGGGGGGGGGGGGGGGGGGGGGGGGGGGGGGGGGGGGGGGGGG
>JAVFBY010294977.1:0-10308 GCA_034781015.1 Tonicella lineata
CCTTTGAAAGAGCTCATGAAACCAGAAATTTGCCAGGTGTAATAGTTTATTTTGTTGTTGTTGCAACTTGCAGACTTCGATAGTCACACTGTTCAACACTAATGTCTTTGGCAGTCTGGAGTGCTTTCCGACTAATTACAACAACGGGAAACGTTGCTTTATATATTTTATGTTACGAAATGTCATTTGAATAATTGTGTGCTTATAAACTCTAAGCGTACATCACGTCTAGCGGTAAGTGTGGCTTTAAGGTTTACATAGATAAACACAAAACTTATCTTGATTATAAGTGTGACCATTCTGGGTAGGTATTATCCGACAAAAATTCGTTTCATATAAGTCTTATGACATCCCTTATTATCCGACAACCAAATTCGCCACACCATTCGGGAATGGAAAATCTCAAGTGTCATAAAAAAAACATTTTCGCTCCCGCAGAGTTTTTTGTTCCAAATAAAATAAAACTGAGAATAAAACTCGCTGATTGATTGACATGTACATCGTTTAAACGTTTGAATACATAAAACTGTGCTTCTGTAACTGATTTCGCAGCGGATTTGGCTCTGAGCCATGTTCGTTTTACACCCTGACGGCGTCGTCGTGGTAATCATAGTTGTCAAGGACAGTCATTTTGAGACCCCATAAATATATACTAAAAATACGGAATTATCTCATTTAAAGTAAAGAAAATGGCATACTTGCAGACTTGATGGTTAACAAATTCGTTATAGGCGGTTTTTTTCACGGGATACCTATTTTTATGACCGTCAGAAACGACTTCTGCGGCGACTCAGTGTTGCAGGACGGTCATTGTCTGTATCCCTTGAGAAACGTCAATAACTAATTATGTCATCTACAACTTCCAATTGCCTCTCAAGCCGTATTGTTGTTCTCGCGTTTAGTATTGTTCAATGCAATCATTTAATTTGTCCGGTTTGCTTGTTGGGGGTTTAACGACATGACCAGGGGTATATCACCTATATAGATATGACGGCGTGCAAGCCCGATGGGAGAAGAAAATCACCATTGACGTCACTAACAACATAACAGACGAATGTACTTCATGATGTCCGTAAGTCGCAAGATTAAAAGGACATCATTCTAGTAATGTCGAAACAGTTTGATCTTGTATGGATCGATCTAAACTTGTATCGAAAGCACTTAAAGTGTTTTAAAGTACCGTAATATACAGCTTAAAACAAAAGGCGTTACCATAGCGAACATTAACACAAATTACATTGAGATAAACCATCACCCGGCAGCTAGATAGCATTGTATGTTTTATTAGGGTTTAAAATGGTCCTCGGTGTATTTCACCTGTTCACGGAGTGCAGAATACTAGAGGGCACTAGAAAGCTCCCGCCCAACCACTCGGATCGCCAATAATGTCACTGCATCTGGCACGATCTTATACGTCATCCCTTTTCATGTTGGGTTGAAGGCAATAACTGTTAACCACAGTAGTATGTGCGGATTTATAATAGGACATTTTGGTAGCTCCACTGTAGATAGGCTTGTGGGCTTCGTCACATCGGCAACGTATTAATCGACAAAACATGGCACGGAATCGTTTACTGCTGAGAAAATAAAACAGAAAGTTAACACCATGGTTACAGTCGGCTAAAAAATGGGCAAGTTCCTGCGTCAACACGTATTGAGCCTTCTCGTAAGGGGATGCCGGCACCCAACTGCTTCGGATACAGTTGAACACGGCAAGAGGCAACACGAGGAAAACAAAGGCTACCGATATAGTCACTAGCATTAGAGTAAGGTGTGTTTTATGAGACCCGTTCTTGGAATTGTCGCTCCCGGAGACCATCTGCTTTTGTTTTTCCATGGACTGCCTCAGCCTGTAGATAATCAAAGAGTTTAAGAAAATCAAGATGGCACAGGGAATTATGGCCGTCAGACTACTCTCTGTCCAATACCACACGTTATAAGCGAAGTATGTGTAGGCGGGGTAAAAGGTGCAATCAACATTATAAGGGCATGACGTGACTGTTTGGTGTATCAAAAACAGTAGGGGGGAGTTTATAAGAATCAGGCACGCAGCAGTTGCCATAATAAAAGCACGTGCTCGGTACATTGTGAACCACCGGGACACCTTGAGTGGCAACCATACGGCCACGAATCTCTCTATAGTTAGTAAAACCAATATCCAATTTGAAAACTGGTCCAGAAAACTGCCAACAAAACTTAATCCTTTACATCCGGCGTCACCGATAAGAACGTCATAAAAAGTCAGTTTGAGATACGTCAGTTTTGAAAGAAGCGCCAGTGTATCAAACACAGCCAGCAAAATGACGTAGAGTGACGACGTTGTAAACGGACGTAACTTGATTATAGTCAAAACAGCTGCAGTGTTGAAAAGAAGTCCAAAGCAGGACAACACCCATAAATAGTAGCCATTTAGCGCCAGCGCTACGGCCCCTTCTGTATACTCCTGAAACACGGTCCCGTTTGTCTCACTGGGTGGGCATGACGTCGTTGTCTGCATCTCTAAATCCAGGACGACGTTAGGTTTAATCACCACCGAATAATTAGTCGCCATCATAGAGTTTAATCCATAGGAAAAGTTATTGGTTGATGCCATCGTCCCTGATTTCATTTCATCTGTGGATTCTGAAATGGAGAGTATACAGTTGTATTACATACTTATGTTTATCTAGGTTTCAGATACAATGCAGGGCTTCAGGGGTGAGGCAAAATTCAATATTTACCCTTACCCAGACACTACATTTAAAAAAGGTGACCATAAATGCATGGGAAATAAGTAAAAAAATATTGCGAAATTTATGTAAACTTTTTGGGTCACAGAATAAACCATTTAAGTAAAACCTTCGCCAGTATATAACCGGCTTGCCCACCAAGAGGCTCTATTGTATGCAGCGATATGCATCGAATCGAAGCAAATTATGCGTTCGTCGGTAAGCGAATTACGGGTGTAAGAATATGCGCGGCCTACATGACGGTATCATACGACAACGGAGTAATACATTTTTTAAAATATTTTCTATCAAATGTAATTGTGTTTAGATTGACATTCTATTTATTTTTTTGGGCAAACTATGCAGATTCACAGATATTCCCAAGGAAAATGCTTTTCCATAAAAACGGGTTCCCCGTCTTGCAAATAGTGCACTATAATTGCTCTATATTTTCTATATTTTACTAGCCTGTGGCGAAATGCTCAGTAGTATATGTACTTAATGGTTACAAAATGAGACTAAACCTCTGTAAAGTGTGTCACTTCAGGTCTGTCTAATGTCCCTCTTAGGAATCTGATTGGTCAAATGGGCCCGTATTTCTGTGTAGTTATGTAAACCAATGATGAACTGCTCTCTATTTGAATGGCAATGAACCACTACACAGTGTTTTTATAGACATCAATTCTGGGTATTGATATACTGCCTCCTAAAAAAAATAGTAATTGATTGGTCGGTATTTCAGCCACGCTGTCCCGTGAACTTTTTATTTTATCGTCTACATTTTACAAGTTTTATTATTTATAGCTATTCCAATCTAAAGCAGCCAAGATCGTTTACAAAGAGTAAACTAAAATAAGCTGAAAAAGACAGACACAAATGTTAAATTCCAAATATATGTAGCATTTAACCATTTCCGTTTAATTTGTTTAAAAAACATTAAAGTATTTTAAATCCTATCTAAAAATATTTGTAGTTGTATATAGCTTGTTTAAAACTAGATTTATAGCTGTTGAAAGTAAGGGCAAGCCAACAACACTCCGTGCTATGTTGATCTTAACCTGAGGTTGGACACTACTGGATCGTCCTCGATATCCAAATGCACTATCGATATGGATATTCAGCTACATTACCTCTAAAGCATCCAAACGGTTGGCCACGTCTACCGACCTTGACCCAGGGGGATTCAGTTGAACGTTTAGGAGAAGGAGAAGTTGCTCCCTACTTATAAGCGATTGTATTGGATGTCCAAGCTCAAAAGTTTGAACAGCATCACTGGTCACCTTAGATAGCTTCTTACTGTTTCTTTCTTTGATTGGTTTGAAGTTACCATTTTGTTTCTCTGTTTGGTATTGAGCTACCGTTTCTTCCTTTCTTTAGTTTTTGGTTATTTTTAGTTTTAGCAGGAATAATTTCAGTTTGAGTACATATAGGTTTACATTTTTTAGCGTTGAATTTGAGAGCAGAAGGGTGTTCATCGACGTATGACCAAATGAAAAGAGCCTGTGTTCAAACAGACACAGACAGTCTCCTTGTTTCATTTGTCTAAGCTGGAGACGACCCGTGACTATCAGCTGCCGTGACAAGACGGCGTGCCTAACGTTCTTTTCGGTTTTTATAATTTCAATCTGTTTTTTTTTTTACAGAAAATCAGAAAAACCTTATCAGCAGGCTGTGTGGGCCTCGTCGTACATGCAATAGATTAAATCATCATTGCAGTTGAAGCCATGTCGCAAAACTTAATGTCAAAATTACTCTTAATTAAGGTTCAACCCTTAATGTAAAACTTTTTACCTGCGGCGAAGCTAAGCAGGTCTATGAGAGCTTCTTGTTTTTACATTAAAGCCCAGATAACCGCTCAACTAGATGATAGCTTAAACATTATAACCACACAAGTTATCACTAAAATGACATTTCGTTACCTGAAATATACAATGCAAAGCGCCCTTTATAGGGAGCCAAAGATATTTGTATCTAACTTCGCTACCTTAAAATAGTCGTGCCCAGTAATCGTAAACTGCAATGACAACAACAGCACAAACTAACATCCGGCAAATTTCTGGTTGAAGAGGCATTTTCAAAACAATTTTCTCAAAATAAAGAAATGGTGTCTATGAAATTGATGTAAAGGTAATAGGCTGATTTTCTTCCCAGAGAACGTGTAAATTTACACTCTATTTTCTTTCCGAAGATATAATTTAGCTAAAAAAAATGTTTAAAGTATTTGAAAGGTTGGACTGTTGACACCCTGTCTTTATTTTGTGGGGAACCCCTGTAAACACAAACTTTTACTTTGATTTTATAGAAAAATAAGAAATCACAGCTTTCGGTTTATGGTAGAAATGGGAAGTTCATAACTTTTTCTATCTGGGGAAAATACAGAACTTTGCCGATTTTCCTTTTAATAATATTTGTTATCCCATTTAGTGGTTATTGGGACTCGAATAAATTTGTTGCTTTTATATTTCCCTTACATGAAAACCGATACAATATAATACGTTAAAGGGCAAAATATTCTATTGCATCAGAACATGGAACAAAAGAAGAAAATAAGTGGCAGCGGTGGTGGTGGTGATATGGTTATCGTGGTGGCGATGGTGAGGGTAACTAAAGTGGCGGTGGTAGTTGTGCTTCAAAAACGAAACTGGTACAAGTGGTTATCGTGCCCGTTTAGCACCCGGAATCCGTATTTGAGTCGGCTTCATGTATAGCCTCCTGTCATTGTCCTGTATTGTCGTAATTTCGAATGTCCTCCTCCACCACATCCACCAACCCCGAGTGCACCGATGCTACTGCCCCAAGCGCCCCGCCACCTTACTACCAACCCGCGGCCAACACCACAACCGACCCGCGTCACCGCCGCCACCATTGCCACCGCTGCCTCCATTGCGGCTAATACGCTATATACACCCATCACCACAAGCTCTACCACCGTAAAGAGAAAATATGTTATATTGACCTACTGTCGATTAAAAAAGCGATCATTTTTCCTCTGGTTGTCTCAATATGCCACGAGTTGTATGCTCAAATTTAGTTACTATAGAATAGGCCAAATCGTTGGCTTTCAATGATATTTTTTTTTACAAAAAGGGGCAATATGCGCGATAATAACCCTTAATATAAAAAAAATACATCAACGTTAGCTCTTGCCGTCATTTGCCTCCCTTAATGTAAACATTTTTGACATTAAGGGTTGAACGTTAACCCTTAATGTAAGAGTGTTTACATTAAGGCTAATTTTTACATTAAGAGTTGCGACAAAGCCAGCATGGCCCTCTCCAGAGCAATGAAAGCTAATCAAACCACCACTGGGCCTTAGCGTTTCCAAAATGTTGACACTGAAAACATTTTGTCGGATTGAGGATGAAGGTGTCTACCTTCATACTGTATTAAAAGATAAATGTAGTTGTGGTCTGGAATTGGGGCTATATTGAAGGTAAAAAAATATGTTTTGTGTTTGACTAAATCGCCATCTTTTTGTAAAACGTTTAACGTTAGTAATCCTTTGATCCCCGAGCCCTTAAGAGATCATGTTTACTTACAGTTCGAGAGATCTTGGGCTCTGTCTCTGATAAAACCCTTGCTGCTATGTAGGAATCTGTGTTGTGAGACAGTTATGGGAAAATCCAAAATATATGCAGGCATATATGCATAATTATTGTTCTGTTCATGTTTTTTTATTGTTTGTAACAGTATATATCGAAACGTGGTTGGTAATGTGGGGAATGTCCGAGTAAACACTCGACCCGTTATCAATAACGGAGCTTAAGGCTCTGAATTAACTGTTACGACCTTGGACGTGATCCTTAGCATAAAGGCCACACTTCGAAGTCAGGAGCCTGTTTAATATAGCGATCACGTATGTAAAGCAAATCGTGTAAGAAAATATTATTTTAGTTTTATAAGCCAAGATTGAAGTTGTTTTTGTGTTGTGACTTTTATACCTAACAATAACTCCAATTCCTCGCCGCTCAGATTATAAAAGGCTTTAACATTAATTGTATCTGGGTCGTGTGCTTTCAACTCAAACATTATATTGGTCATTTGTTGACATGGGATGAAGTGATACACGGAATAATGGACATGCAGTTCGTGTAATGCGAAACGTCACTCCGCGATAGTTGAAGGGTAAACTTCTTAAACCTGTCACTCATATCTTCCACGGTTAAACTCACGCGATGTAAGATTATTTTGTGTTACATGAAAGCTATACTACATAAACCCACTTGTTATACATGTAGATATGTTACAGGCAATGTTAAAGCCCCACTAACCGCTAAACGAGATGGTAGCTTAAACAGTACATAATTTATCTCTAAAATTACATTTCGTTACCTAAAATAAAAAAACTAACGAAATAGCGTGCATGGCAATGATGTTAAAGGGGCATTTGCTTCCGACCCACAGAATACGGAAATTTACACTTTAGCTGAGAAAAAAGTTTGAGGTATTTAAAAGGCCAGACTTTTGTTGACACTGCCTTTATTTACATGGGTACCCAAGTAAAAACAATCTTTTTCAGTTTATGGCAAAGACGGAAAGTTCATTACGTTTTCTATCGGAGAAAAAAAAAAACCGGAACTAGTCGATTTTCGTACATTAAATAGGTTTAGCCCATTTCGCGGTTAGTGGGGCTTTTTACCATGAATATCTTTGTGAATTGCAAAAGGGGGTAAATTCGTGATATTTAACATGGGCGCTATATGTAATATTGCAGATTATGGAATAAATGATAATGAAGTTGAATGAAATGTGACTATCTTTTGGGAGAAAAAATATTCATAGCAAATTTTTTTAAAAACTATATTTTCCTGTAAGCCGACAACCTACAATGTAAAAGTATAGGTATTTTTCCGCCCTCTTCTGGTGAAGTTACAACAAAAGGAGGTAACTCTGGTGTCGAAACGCCGTAGCTGAAAAGTCCCGTATTGTTGGCCGTTAATAAGCTTAATTAAAAATCCTAGCTTATGCCTGTTGAGACTGCAAATGTAAGCAGCTTACAAAATGGATTTTTCCATCAATGCATATTAAGGCTGAAATTGAAAGACATAAAAGACATGAGAGAAACGATTTAAGCTTGACCGATGGAATTGCTGTCCAATTTCCCTTTTAAGATTTGTTCTATTGTCAGTCTCAAAGAAGCCACTATCAAGTTCTCAATTATCTATAAAAAAATCCAACTCTAAGAAAAAAGCCATAATCATAGGATAAAAGAGCTATATTATGTGGGAATACGGTAGGCTACAATATGGAGGTCAATAAGTAGGCCTACGGCAAAAATCTTCGACGACGTAAACAAAGAAAAAAAAGTACTGAAAACAAAATTGTATAAAGAAAGGATGCAAGCTACATTCGTACGTCCTCGAATGTCCTTCGCATGTGACCGCGGACGGGATACGATCATCGCTATTTAAGCCGGAACTTTTTCATAGAATCGTTTTGCAGTTATGTAAAAAAAAAATGACAACAAAAATAAATACATATAAAAGGTAACTGTTACAAAATATATTATGCAGCATGTCTTTCGTTTTCTTTTTCTCAATCAATACCACATGTGGTGATTTATGATGCTACCCGCTAGTTAATACCTTATAATCCGTATGTCAAAAAGTTCAATATTCCGCTGACGCACATTCAATTTTTCCATTTTTTCGTATAAGTTAGCGGAATGTCGGCGTTAGCGGAATGAACCTGCAAAACAACGCTGAGAACTCTCGTAGAGTTAATCCCGACAGGGTAGTGCGTATTGTGTGGCATCCAAAGTTTTATTCACGTGTAAGGATACTATACATATGACAGTAAATAGGCTTCCAACGAATACATATTCATACACCTGTCAAAGCCGACCTAAGTGATGACAGCAAAATAACGAGAAATCACGCGAGGTTTGGCCCATTGGTGTAAGCTAAATGTATGCACCATTGACACACTTGTGTAATGTTGTCCACAATGGCGCGTGATTGGTGTACACTGCTTGCGCCGCTTTGTCGAGTGGATATCAAATATATTCAGTTATTATATAACAACCTAAGTAGTGTTATATGACTTGTTTACTTATTACACATATTGACTATATAATCGATTATTGTAATTAATTGTGATGGGCCCTACGAGTTATAATCAATTAAAAAGACTGATAATGAGATAAATAGGGAAAAAAGATCAACAGTTACATCGCTGGATTGTGTGCACTTTAAATGTTCCACATCGTTGCGAAAAGTTTGGTATTTGTAAACATTTGAACAATAAACATGCTCACCGACCTGTTAAAGGACAAGTCCAGCCTTTTTTAACATCAACTTGTTATTTTTAACGTTTATTTTTAGGGGCATTTGAGCGTGTGACATTGGGAACCAATAAAGCATAGCCGTTAATTTATTCATTTCAAAGCCGGAAATGACGTAAAAAAACGCCGAGATAATGAGGTGCATCTACCGAACTGTACGGCTGTACAGCGGCAACACATCAAAGCTTAACTGTGCAGAGAGGCATTCACGACTAGATGGTTATAGAAGATACATGGTCTATAGGGGATTTTTGACGTCACTTTTACTTTTTAAATTAACAAATTAGAGGTTATGCTTTATCAGTTCCCAATGTGACAGGCTTTAATGCCTTACACAATAATGATTGAAAAACGCTGGACCTGTCTTTTAAGCTTCTGTTTTGACAGATGATATATTGATTTTGATTGGAAGCGACAGACGACGTGTCCCACCTACATTGATTGTCAATATGAACATTTCCATATAACGTGGTACGTCAATAGTTCTTTCATGGAAAGCCATGACGTTATTTGTTCTTCACATCTTTAAGCACTTTTAGGTAAAACTGGTTTCTATTCTTAATGTATTACGGATCTCAAAGATGTGTTAGGATACAGAAAAATAATACCAAAATTCAACAGACTCTTACCCGACTGACTGATTCTTACAACAGGCGGCATCCAATAGCTCCAAAACATTTGGTGTTATGTACGCAACCAAGAAAACGTAATTTCAACTGACGCGTTAGGTAAAACTGGTTTCTATTCTTTATGTATTACGGATCTCAAAGATGTGTTAGGATACAGAAAAATAACAGAAAACGTAATTTCAACTGACGTCTCCAATACTACTCCTGTATGCTGACATAGTGTGATAATCCATTAGCCTAACGTATAACATGTACTTGATCCTTAGCACAACCGATGTATTAACCTAGATACCAATCACACAGTCGCGTATAATCTCCACATGCGGTAATCGCGTTAAAAGCTTTTTTTACATCTCTCTTTGGTACTGTAGACAAATAACAAGCCCCATTACGCTCGTGAGGAGAATCATGAAAGAGTGCATTTTAAGTCTGTTGGACAATTTGACTGTCTGAGAGAAATAACATGTGGGTAATATCTTACACCGCTAAAGGCCCTTTTATACTGAACGCGAACGCGAACGCGACCGCGACCGCGACTGCGACCGCGAACGCGGCGGTCGCATTGGAATGCTTAACTATATTTTGAATGAAGCCGTTTATACTGAACGCGTACGCGAAAGCGGCCAAAGTTTTGTTCGCGCGGAAAACCGCAGCGATCGCTTCCAGAGCGATTTTTAGGAATAGTTCG
>JAVFBY010295199.1:0-10307 GCA_034781015.1 Tonicella lineata
TTTTTATAAATGCAGAGAAAGAAAATGTGACATGCCTCCACCGGGAATCGAACCCGAGACCTTTGACTTACAGGGCCAACACTCTACCGACTGAGCTATAGAGGACGTATATATAATTATGGTTGAACATTTACTAATACCGCTTTGTCTGTCACTAAATTAAGACACGTATCAAAAACTGATTAACAATTTTATTCCGCAAAGATTTGCTGGTTGCAGTCTGGAGTGTTACGTTATATGTTTGTCTACAATTGAGTTTCTCTGTATCTCTTCCAATGCACGTTATTTATATATGTTTTCTGTATCTTTTTCTGAATATCATATACTTTTTTTTTATTTATCTTAAAGCTCGTATTCTTTATTGCTTTTTATGTGGTTGGGATAAGTTTGAATGATGTACTTCTTTATATACGTTATCTTGTCGTGTTTTTATATAATATGTCGCCTAGGATGAGCAAATCAGTGTCTAGAAAACTTCTTTTAATTTAGAGATTTTATTTAAGAAAGGCATCTATCTGTTTATCATTTAAAAAAATAGCATTAAATCAACCAGATAAGATGGAAACTGAATGACTTGATGTTATACAATTCATTTGAAGACCACTATTAAAGACAAGTTCTATGTAAATAATGGCTTTTTGAGAAAAAGCATTCCGTAAAAGACCTTTGAAGTTAACGGAGGAAATTAATATTTTTTTCGTCCAAGGCTCTGATAAGAATTTCGTGCAATTTTTTGTCAAAGAAAAGCTTTTTAGTAAAGTTATATAATTCTAACATGGGACCATGTTGCGAAGTTTTGTCCTTGTTTCTTTACACCCAACCTTCAAGTCGAAACAACAACAGCACGGGGCTAATTCTATGACGCTTAATTCCGACTTGAAACAGCGTAATTTATGATTTTGTACTTCGTCGACCCCAAAGTCCGTCCGTGAGAAGCTGTGCAGGACAAATATGGAACGTATTTTCATGTTTTATCTACGATTAGACAGCGATGTAATCGGAAGAGAAAGTTGTTATCCCGCGGAGAAAAACGCTTTGAAGAACATAAACCTGCCCAGTACAAACATATTCTCAAGTCGAAGTTATTCACTTTATGATTTATCTGTGTGAATCTACAAAACATTGCTTCTGGAGACAAAATATATAAACTGCGTTTTGCTTTCCTCTTTTAGCGACGTCTGTTTCGCATAAAGTCGCTATTGAATACGGAATTAAAGTCAACTGACTGTGATTATAAAGGAAAGAGTAGAAAAACATGGCCTAAACTTGTGGGATGGAATTCGCCCTGTGTGTTCAGTCATTCACAACACCCTACAGTCATGTTTGTAAAATAGTCTAGATACGTTAAAGCGGTCATTTTATTGCGCGTTCCCATTACTTCAGAGCATTCTTTAATCGCCAAACACATAGCACAATAGAGCATCAACATTATAGACGAATACCGCCACCATATTCGTACTGAGAGGCCTTAAAAAGTGTTTGTGTTAAATTTGTCAAAGCACACGGGCAGAAAGTGCCCATGTGATGTATCGAATACTCTCATGTACACTGCATCTTGAACATATAACGCGTCCACTAATTGTGACTAGATTAGGTATCAACTTACGTTATTTCAAGTGGCTCTCCCCCGAATTTAAGTCAAAAATCGACTGAAACGAATTAAGCCAGGTTTTCCATATTGTTCTACTATGACCCAAAGTATAAGCTTTCAGGAAGTATAAATCTCAAGAATGTGCGATATACCGTATTAAAATAATAATAGTCTGTAAAATCTATAATACGGGTTCGTTTCAGTTGATTTTTGGCCTAAATTCGGCGGTATAGCGATTAACCCCTTTCATCTATAATGCTATACTGCTTTTACATTGGCTCCATGTTAGATTGCAATTTTGTTCCAAAACGTCTATCTCTGGTAACCTCTGTCCCCTACGATTCAGACTTTTGTGTAATGAATGGCCATTCTAAAGGTCTTTTGCGCCATATTTGGCGCTGCAGACAAACTGTCAATCTCTTGTAGATAAACGTATCCAATATGACATCAAGTGCATACCAAACAAAAAACAATATCGATAAGGTAACAGCAAAGAAATTGAGGCATTAAAATAGAACTATTTTGGTCGAGCGGACCAACAATGAGAGAATATAGTTAACATAGCGCAATGATATACTAGTACATGAATATTATGAATATGCATGATATTACCCATACTGCCATGTCATTGGCTGAATTCAAAAAGCTTTAGAAAGAAGTACGACTATAAGCTGGGGATTTCCTGTTATACGGATCAAGGGTCAGTGACATTCTCAACATGTCACTTTCAAAACGTCCCTTCACTATGTACAAGATCAGTCGATCTTATTGATACAAATGATATGCCGTGTCACTGACTCTTGGCCGGGATAACTGGAAATCCCCAGTTTAGCCGAATAGCCGTACTTCTTTCGTGTTGCTTATTTAATTGACAGCCTATAACATGGCGGTAGGCCTAACCATGGATTATATCATTCATATTCATAATATTCATGTTTATCACTGCGCTATATGCCCACTGCTATTGTTTCACGTGACTTTATTGTCTCATTGGTGGTCCGCTTGACCTAATTTTTTGCAAAATAGTTCTATTCTAATTTCTCAAATTGTTGTTGTTACGTCATGGATATTAATTTTGTTTGGTTTGGTATGAACTTGATGTCATATTTGATACGTCTTTCTACACGAGATGGATATTTTGTCCACAGTGCCAAATATAGCGCAAATGGCCATTCATTACAGTCTGAATCGGAGGGGACGGACGTTACCGGAGATACACGATTTGGAACAAAATTGTTATCAAATGGTCAAACCTTAAAATGGCGTGCCCCGATGGGTGGATGCCCGTCACATGCATGGTGCAATAGGGCTAACCCCGAGAAAGGACTTGTGGGTAATATACCAAGCAATTAGTACAACGGCGACCTCTATCCCATTGACTCACATTAGCAGGCTATGCATATTCATTTGACTTGATATTCAATGAGATAGTCATAGAGGGTGATGTTGTACAATTGGTTTAACCCAAAAGTCATTTCACTCGGATAGACCCATTTGACCTTAAAGGATTCATCTAGCTTGCATCTGCATGACAAGAGTGAAAACGTAACAGTTCAGACTTCGGAAGAGAGGTCAACGATCTTCTTTCACACCTTGCATTTGAAATATGCTAACTTGCATCGCTATGATTAGTCGAAAATTAGTTGCTTATAGAGTAGAATAATTATGAAAACTGTTTATTGAAATTAACCAATCCTTAAATGAGTGATCTTCTAATCAATAAATTAAACAAGAAGAGAAAAAATAAAATAAATATTTGCTTTTCAGTTTTATTTTAATTTCGAATAAACTAAATATCGAAGACACATAGTTTGCATTTCAAAATATAGCACTGAACAAGATGACAAAACATCACGGCACATTGAATAATAACAATATTCAAAGCTTGAAGTAAAATAAACATTATTTACAATACAAAGAACAAACAGCGTGCTGTTTATAAACATAGAGACACGCCAGCATCATTATATACAAATCATTTTAACCACAACAACGGAATGCACTTTTTTGCCCGTTAATACACATGTAACATTCCGATATAGAAAAATTGTTTGGAATTAAACATCTTCAGGCACTGCATATTCGTAACGCGTCACCAGCCGGTATGTTTATTGTTATCAAGGAAGACAATAAAATAGGATAGCACCTGGCATGTTGAATATGTATATGACATTCAAACTTGTAAATATTTATAAATTCAGTTCAGGCATATTTAAATGGCAGACATATAGTATACCGATTTTTAAAACACGACTTGTTAATCGAGCGACCAAGATCGGTAGAAAAAATATTCATTTAATCATTGAAAAATACAGGCACAAATTACCTGGGCATATAGAAAAAGTACTGATTTATTTTACATATGCATAACTTTGCTCAAAACAGGGCGGGAGATATTGCATAGTATATTAACTATATATGTAAAGGTATAACATTAAATCAAGTACAAATTGCAGAGGTATTAAGATTGTTCCTTTTTTCTGAATAACACCTTTATCAGTTAGCACCGATACCAGTGTGAAAACATTAAATAACATAAGACCTCTGCTTGGTTCGAACCCACTAGCAGCATGATCCGACAACAATTCCCACAAAGTAGGCTAATGCAGGTATCCACCGGTTTCTTAACGGTTGTTCTATACTAACTCCATAACGTCTATAACTAATGTCAGATGTAGGTTTCTGTAAAACCGATTTTACCGCCGATTACTTATTGCATTTTCTAAACACAAATTCAGCTCTTAAATCCGAGTAAGTTCTTTGTCAGATTCCTTGGATCGACAGCAAACCTTCACAAGGGAAGACAACAATCTAGACAGTAGGAAGGTCTATCTATATATGGATAAGTCTTACAAACACACGCTTCTATTGCTTTAGAAATTAGGATTTCTAGTTGACGAAACAAACAGGGCTAGAAAGATACAGCACGACCAGGAAGAGATACAACACTGCTAGACAGCGATACACCATGGGCAGCTAGATAAAACTAAGAGATCATGTCCACTGATAAGCCTATTGTGACATTCCAGGTTGAACAAATGAAGACTTTTTACCACAAGTCACAAATCATAACGTGTCTTTAAGCAGTAACGTGTTAAAGATCTATGTCAATACTAACTCAATATATCGTATATATATTAAGTTTCCCACGAACTCGACGTGTACATAAACCAGAGAAAGAAAACGGTATGGAAACGCAAAAATAAACAAAAGAAAAAAAAATCAAAGATCAACAAATTAGAAATAACAACAAAGTATTTTTTTACCAAAAAAACTTTTCGAACTTTGTTTCCTTGTGCACGTGACCTGCGCGTGAATAAAAAACAGATAAAGCGAAATTGACAAGAATTAAAAACAAAATACTACACATAGTTTACAGGTCAAATGAAACGTTCAATCAATTTTCTTTCATCGAACAAAAGTATAGTAGTCCTCAACTCGTCTTTCGTTGAATAGTCAGTATATTCAGCCTACAAACTGCTTTTCTGAAGAAACAAGGCATTGTCTTTAAAATATAAAAAAAATGATCAGAAAGTTCACAATGATATCAAGGTGGGCGACGCTACACCACCAGGACTGGCATTCATCGAAGACTTCTGGATTTGACTGGCGCACGAGGGGCCCCCTAGCGGCGTTAAACCACTGTGATTATCCATATCTAAAGGGTAGGTATAGAAGCCGCTGGTTGGTGTGGTAATGGGAATACCAGTAGCTGAGACAAGAGATGACCGGGAGACAGCAGATTTGGATTGCAAGGGAAGACTACTGGGGCGAGAATGATGATCCATCTTCATTGTACAATCCGACCTATACTCATCCATATAATCAGGCATTTCCTGTTTTATTGCTGGCATATTTGACCCACGGTTTGTGTCGGAAATGCACGATGACTGGTACTCGTTTTTCACTCGGCTTTTTCCGACGAGTCCTTCCGCCTTACAAAGGGGGTTGTGAGCTTGTAGTATGAACTCTAACTGATCTTTCTGTTGCTGTAAGGTCTGAATTTCAGTTTCCAAAATTGATTTTTCGTCTTCCAATTTGTCAGTTTCCTAAAGAAGCAAAATAATCAACATCATTATAAGTAACATAATATTTGGCCACAAAGTTCCATATGAGTAGATTTAAACTTTTTGTCGATTGATACTTATTTTCAACATTTATGTTTATTAACGCTTGTTATAAAAAGATATATACCAAAAGCAATATTTTACGTTCATGTTGACAAGACCATAGAAACTATAGATGTAAGTTGATAATGAACAAAATCGCAAGCCGTATACATATAGCATTGTAGACTCTATAGATGATAATTGGACTACCATTCGACCATATAATCTTTGTAGCTGAACCGGTAGAATGATGGAACCGCAAGTCAAAAAGGAGGTAAGCAAAGCTTTCTTTCGCTACATGTATAACTGAAGTAATAACTTACGTTCAGAAGTCTGTTGGTATGGTCCACACGACGTTGACGACATTTAGCAGCAGCTACTTTGTTTCTCTCTCGCCTGACACGTCTTCTGTCTGCTTCCTCTGGGGAAACCTGCAAGGAACAAAATACAAACATTCAATCTCTAACTTTGTAAGAAAGAAAAAAAAAACACTCGAACAAAGTAGTTGTCTTTCTTGATCGGTCTAACCAAGCAATTGATTTATTGCTTGATTTAAGAACAACGTATTTTTCTGTTCGTCAATCCATAGCTTGAATAGCACATTGACTGTTAAAACTAATGTTCATCTCCGAGCTAGCGAATGATGTTCAACATTGCTAGGCATACTATTGGACTGAAGACTTGTATATTGTGCATTTTCGCGACAACCTTCACATATGACCCCAAACAATAGTCTTAAAAGTGTATCTCAAATAAACATCTTGGATGACAAAGTTTTCGGGTAGCAGGATATCGCACAATTCTTTTTACTTGGCCGGTTCTATTGCTACAAATACCAGATAACCCAGAAATAAACAGATAGTCAGGACGAAAATTAAATATTTTTTGATCAAAGCTAAAACCTACACGTCTAGAATGGTTGAGTCTGATGGGTGGGTATGACTGGGGCATGTAGAATGGGAGTGTGGTGGAGTGAACAGCCTGTTCATGGTGATAGGGAAAGTGTTGCTCCTCTTCTGCCCGGTAACTTAAGTCTTGAGGCCCGCTGTACATTGAGCCCGGATTCCCTGAGTGAGACCAGTTCATAGAATAATTCATTGGTTCCATTACGCTATATTTAAAGTCAGCCGGCTATAAAGTTAATGAAACGTTTCCTTGTCCCACCTCAACGGGACTGATCTAAGCATAATCCGTGGAATGGACTTGACAATCAGTGGATTAAAATAAATGATCCTAGCATAAAGCCGTTGTTCTTCCTATCCGTCACAGTATATACACTTAATAATGAGAATGGTCCCTATCTAAGCTAGCGGATTGAGCTATACACCTGTATACTATAAGAAAGGCTATGTACAAGGATATATCTCCTATCCGCTAACTTACTATCCCCTAACAACAATGACTCGCTCGCTCACTCGACCGGCTATTTAAATTCTCTCCTGCCCACGATTTTTCGGTGACGGTTTTCCGCCGCCCGGGCTTCACCAGGAACTCAAAAGCTTAATATCTCCCACCTTCATATGATGGGACTTTCCGTTTACAAGCCCTAGACACTTTAACTATGGTTATACCTCAATTTGTAAAATATATATAAACTATGCTTCTATAATAGCCCAGATACGAGTAACAATTGTTCAAAGTGAAACTGCCCTTATAACTATTGACAGGAATAGAGCCGAGGTTGGGTCAACACTGGAGCGGTAGGTCAGGTGGTGATATATATGTATGATATGTAATAACAATAACATGATCTCAGTACTACCAAATGAAGTTTTTTTATGACTTTTTCTAAATGCAATTACTTTGGGTTTATGTAATTTTGGCCTATACTTTACGAGATTTAACTGGTAACAATTTTACAATAGAAATACTTGTCAAGCCAATTTGGAGATTTATCTACTTTTCTGAATACTGAAATTTACCAATAGCTTGCAAGGTTAACGTATAATATAAACTATGCGTAAAATGTGGGCATAGTTTTTTTTATACTGTGTGACAGTCTGACTATTACTTGAATCTGTTGAACTTTGTATCCTACAATGCTTCCAAAACAAGGGGATAGAGTAGAAAGGACATGCTTTGTTCATGAACGTTTCTTAGTTTTTTTTTCTTCGACAATAACTGTTTTACTTATAAATTGGTCTTTCGGATAATTCTCATAAACTGCCATTACGGTGCAGATTGACTTTTCTAGCATTTCTTGCCTCGGTAGAACACCACTTGACACCCAGATAGCACGTGTGGCTGAGTGTGTGTAGATGACAAGTAACGCGAGAAAGTGCAGGAAAAGCCAACCACGCACCTAACTGCAAAATACAAAGGTATACTCACGTTACTTGAGAATTCATAATCATCATCCATCATATGGCGGGCACTCTTTCTACCCCTCCCACTGCTATATGAGGAGGCGGTGCCGACGGGTTTGCCAGAGTCACTGCGGGAAGATTTGTGGGATGGTGACATCCATTCACTGTCACTGTCACTGTAGTCATAATGGTCCGGTGTGCCTCCGGGAGTCTGGTCCGAGCCGGAGATGGGGTCCACAATCGGGGGCACGAATCCACTCTGGTTATGTGGATCATGTCCGCTGGTGCTTACCGGGACGGACTGCAGCTCGATGAAGGTTTGCTCGATGCTTGCCAGGGTGGTTGGTGTAAGGGTTGGGGTGGTCCCAGTCACAACACCACTCGCATAGGCAGGAAGCGTATACTGTGGGTGAAAATAATGCATGTTCATATAGTCTGGCATATGGTATTGTAACATTGTGATGCTCTTAAGACCGTTCCAATAGAAGTAAAGATGACTGAGAGCACCTTGGCTGCAACACTTTAACTTTTCACCGATGATAAATGCCCCCTCGCGGTATGTGTACTACACTTGTTAATACGCGTCCAGTGTCTTAAAGTGTTTCACTTCAAATTGCAACACAGAGAGAAAGCGAAAGTTTGGCTGACTGCAGGAATGATGGTTTGTCAACTGCCTTCTAACATCAAATCATCTCTTACTCATACTAAATGTAACGTGGCCCACTGCCACTTATTCGCTACACAGCTGGCCTTTCCGCTCTAACGACTGGCTGTCAGCTTTAATGGGCTAAATGTACCAGAATTCATTTGTTGGGCGGGCATTTGTTCGGCGGGAGTGGTTGGGTGGGCGCTCCTTGGTACTCTCAGACTTTCTCATATTTATTTTTTTATTCTTAATTTTAGCTTGGTGATAATAAGTATGAAGTGACGCTGGAGATAGGTCAGGTAGAAGAAAAACATTTTGGTAACGAATTTACACTTGAGGCAGTGGTACCAGGAAATGATATTTCGCATGTTGTTAGGCTACAAAAAAGTAAGTTATAACTTAACAAGATAAGGATCTTGGAGGACTAAGATAGATTTACATACTTTGACAGATATAAGTTTATTCGTACTTTCTGATTTTTTTAATAATGTCTTATATTATTTTGCCATTTTATCAAAAATCTGTTTGGGTTCATCCTCATTTAAGTTGCAATAGATAGTTAAATTGGCAGGCTGATAGTTGTGCAGGAGCTTAATAATGCCTCTCAGTTCTCTGACCTAAACGGTCGTTTTCGTTAAAGTGCCCTGTTTTTTTTGTCCTGTCCTGTCTTTGATTTCTTCAAGTGTGGTTTCTTCCACAAATTCTGGGCTGGCACCCGGTCATAAAGGTGAAATACACTAGAGCACGGCATTAAACACCAATCAAACAATCACCGACTCCAGCTCAGCGTTCATTATGTCAGTATTTAAATACTCTTATTTGAGTAAAAATTACAGTAATTTAGATTCATGCATGTGAAGAAAAAAGTGAATATCACCAATGGTTTTATTTGGCTAATTATTTCTAATTCTTAACATTATCCTGACAGGTTGTTTAAAGTATCCCACGTCAAATTGAAAATGTAGATTTTTTTGATTGATATTTTGTTGATATTTCAGATGAATTTTGTATTAATTCTGTTTAAAACTGCATCGTGCTTAAGTACATGTACTGCAATTTTTAAAGTGACTGCATCCTGCTTGAATATCGTATAATATATATTTGTGTTTGCTTGTAAGTTTTATGTTTGCTGTGCTTAATTTCCTGTTAGCAATTATAAATATGCATGGATTCAGGGCTAAATCTTACTATGTTCCAGGGGCCCATAAAGGGACCCATTTCCCTACGGACAGGCCCCATTCCCCATATAAATAGGCCCCATTCCCCTGAAGGTAAAATAAATTTCCCCTAAATCTCTAAAAAAAAAATCGAATATAAAGAGAAATATGCATAAATTTTACATTTAGAAGAAAAAAAATTCTGTGTTGTCCAGCTTGATTGCTTTAATACTTTCCCATAGTAAATTAGGAGAATTAGCATGCATTTGTCAATAACATATCCTACAATGGGGAGAAAAAACCAATTCCCCCAACTCTCGTTTAATTTTCCCCTAATTTACTGCCACAGGCCCTTTCCCCCAAATCGTAGATAATGCCCTGTATATTATAAATGGCCTCAGTATCCTAATGCTTAAATTATTCACTAGACTCATCCGCCCTATCATTACAAGCCTGTCCGAGAAGTGCAAATTACATGTTTTTTTTTCAATCCCTTTA
>JAVFBY010295421.1:0-10306 GCA_034781015.1 Tonicella lineata
ATGGGTGGAGGAAACCACCGTTCACGTCACTGACAACATGAAAGACGAGACAGAAAAAAAAATATAAAAAGGAGAAAAAAACGACACCACAAAAAAATCTACTTCCTCATGCCCCTGAACAGTGAGAGCACCAGGGCACCAGGAAGCCGAACCACCCACGTCTTCGTTTCAGCAAGAGTGGACTGCCATGCCATCATGCAATTCTAATAGGTTTATTGTGTTGAATGTTTCTTAACAGAATAGGTAAATATAACGGAATAGGTTAATTTAACATAACGGAATAGGTTAATATAAGTAAACCAGAAGTCATGAAATGGTAGAAGAGCATGAGTTTATTGGATTATGTACAGGTAAGATATAGTTCATATACTTGTGATAAATGGATGACTGATGACAGGTGAAAAAATTAACAATAAAATCATTATGAGCAGACGTTATGTCAGTAAGACCTTAAAATGCAGCAGCAATGTAAACAATTTAAACACCCGAGTAAAACGTTTTCATCCCATATAGAATTATTAGTGGAGTATATACGGTAATTACTGAACTACTGAACTAAGTTTATCTAGTAAACAAGATAAGATTATTACTAAACAAGTTTATCTGGTAAACGAGATAGGATTATTACTGAACTAAAAGTTTACCCGGTAAACGAGATAGAATTTTTACTGAACTAAAAGTTTACCCGGTAAACGAGATAGGATTATTACTGAACTACAAATTTTTCCGGTAAACGAGATAGGATTATTACTGTATTATCGGGTAAACATGATTATGAGTGTTAAAATACAGCCGATCTCAGAGTGAGAACAGTCAAGTTACCAACATTGTTAAATTTAATATACATTTACAACAAATAAGTTTGAGAAAAATTTGTCTGGATTCGGGCAGGAACAATAATTTCCTTCCAAGTAAAAACTTATTTTTATAAACATCAAGCAGCTCTTTGATTATTCAAAAAAAAAAAACGATCAATCTAAAATCTTATATTTATGACCATTTCACAGTTAAATGAAAATTGCTTTTAAGAATAAATCAGAAAACCTACTTGCAGGGTTCTGTTCAAGTCAAACAAAATAAAACAAACAACTTATAAAGTAAAATGAAAACAGAAATCTGAGAGCCAGAAAGACAGTTCATCTGGTCACTGGTCAGATTTGAAAAATATTATACTCACAGAGAAAATAATTATTACAACCGAGAATTTTTTTATATATATATTGTAGTTTTACCCAAAACAAAAATGTGTCATTTGTACCTTTTTTTTTAAAAAGAAAAGAGGAAAAAATGAGTGACTATCCAAACAAAAACTTTTTTTAAATAACACTTATTTTAATTTAAATCAACTTACAGATAACCAAATGGCATGGCTCTATTCAAACACATGAAACCTAACCTAATGGCATGGTTCTATTAAAACACATGGAACCATTTGTAAGAAACTGAAAAGAACCAAAAAAATACACATTTTGTTTTTCTTATCTAAAGGATTATCCCAAAATATCTCAAGAAAAAATGTTTTTAACTGACAAAAAAAATATGTAACAGTTTAAACAGAAACAAAACTTTTTTTTTTTACACAAATGAAAATTTTAAGTTTGATTATCAAAACAAACTTGTTTTTAAGGAAAAAGAAAAAAAAAATGTATGCTTATTCCAAAAAAATAGAATAATGCACTAAAAAAATAAACAACAGGAAACATAATTGCAGGTTTCGTTCGAAGTTAATAAAGCAAGTGGAAGAAAATAGTAGGCTCCAAAATAAGTTACAGTATCATACATAAATAAGACAACAATAAAACCTAACAAACAGTTAAGAAACAAATCTTGACAGAGTAATATTATCGACTGAAAAAAAAAATGTTATTAGAGTTTTAAAAGTTAAAAAAAAAAAAAATTCTAAAAATTGCAATTGACTGAAATTATTATTTTTTTTTTTTTTACGAAAAAGAAGGTGTTTGGTTATCCAAACAAAAACAAAATGTGTCTGGTACAAAAAAATTGAATTGCAATGCTACTTTTTTTAATTGAGCGGCTGTATATAAATATTAGTTTTAACTATGTTTATTGTTGATTTAAAACAAAATGCTGCATACAAATAAAAACTATATAACGACAGAAGTGATTATGTCTATTTTGAGGTAAAAAATAGGAAAATACCACTTCTGTCTGTCTGTCTGCGTTATGCTGCCTACAGTACTTATCTAGCTTTAGTCTTCAGAGTATTTCAAGAAAAGTTTACTCGCATTATCTATTCTAGGTTTTACACTTACATGTACACACACAATTTTTGGTTTAGAATGGTAAATACAGAAAAGTGAACAGATGACTACAACATTGTGTGGACATGGTGTGGACACGGTCAATAGGTTATTTATTTCGGTGTACAGTAAGTGTATGCTCATGTATGATTGCAACAAGAACAGACATGTGATGTGGACAGGTTGTGGACACAGTGTGAACACGAACAGACATGTTCTTAACTTTGACAGAATTTTTCACAGAGCTGTTATTTAAGAGAGAAATCCCTTCTGCCTTGGAGTCCACGGTATATATCCAATAAGAACATAAGACTAGAATATAAAATGTCACTTTGACATCGGGAGGCACCATTATGCTTGTTCTATATCCTATTGATATAGTTCATATGATAGAAACATCAAACACCAGTAATGTTACAATGATAATTCGGTTCGTCAGAGAAACCCGTGAAAATGATGCCGGGTTAGCATAGTCTTAGTTCTCTGAAAATGTTTACTGATTTATTAGCTTATTTAACTTCTTGTGAGTCGAGCTATAATAGGAAGCAACAAGATAACATGAGAGCGACGAAGAGATCATCCAAACACACTTTCTCTATAGGCACAGTGGCTAAACAATCACATTCTACTTACTCACTTAGCACTCGAATTTTCATTCATAGATTTCCTTCAATTCACATTTCCCTTTCAACCTAGACATGTACACATTCTCTTACATTAAACTGTGAATTCACTCAAACAGATGCCCTATCACCCAATACATTCACAGCAGACGATCTGTACAAACTGCCATTCTTAACGGTTTATATTCATAACAATTAACGATCTATAACAATTAACTCTGTGGTCTCATTAACAGTGAGTCTTTAACTAGATGAAAACAGAGTTATATTATAATGTGTGATAATCAGACTAATTAGAATGGTACTGATATAAGAGGTGAAATTGTAAAATACTTCCGGCTACCTGGATTTCCTAATTAAGATATTTACACCTGTAGAAGGTGGAAGGTATATAAACATCGTAACATTATGTCTGACTAATTGCAGGTGTCACATCGGGTCAATATTGCAGTGTTCGAGTCGACACGTCTTAAAACATATCATGTATATAAATAGTATTATGATGATGCTGGGCCTATGTTGAGCCATTGCTGGGCCCATGTTGAGCCAATGCTGAACCAGTCAATGTCAAGGTATGATAAACCTGCCTGAGTCAAAGGCAACTTTGATGATTATGGAATCGTCTTTGACATACGATCGTAGTTTCAGAGCCTCCTGGGAAATAAATTTAGGATATCCAAAGCCGAGAGAATCAACGTCTTTTATAGGTTTCTGAAAATGTTTCCATGTTGGATCCGGAACAAAACTTTCTTTAATGTTCATCCGTTTCTCTGGGTCAGAGCACTGGTCGAATAAGGTGACGGTCACGGGGAGGGTGAATGGCCAGTCTAATATGTTATCATACTCCCCCGGTAATAGTTTGATGTAGACAGACAGACACTTCCCCTCACCACTTCCATTCCCATTCAGGAAGGCAGACATTATCATCTTGTAACCATGACGACTCGTATAAAATGGCTGACTAAGGATTTCCCTTTTCTCTCGGTTATTGCTCATCATAGCGGTGAGTAACTTGTCTTTGTAATCATTAACTTTCCAGATAAACACGCCATCAGTCACGTTATTCACGGAATGAACGGCCTCGGTTAGCTGCAGTAATTGTGCATTCTGTTTGTGGACCAGAGACCAGGCCAGCTCTAAATGGTGGGCCAAGTTCTCTTCTACATGTTTACTTAAACCATAGCGTGGACCCTGAAAAGAAAAGAAAGATGGATTATTGCAACTTCACTTTCAAAATATATAATAAGTAAATATTGTGCTCTCTGTTACTTAAATTGGTTAGGGTTTGTGTTGTACTTTTTGATACCTTATTTTGACATATATTTTAAATATTCCTAGCTTTCTACATAAGCAGACAACCCAGCTTATAAAGTAGCGGCAGTCATAGGAACATGATGGAGGTGGAGAAAAGCACATTTATCACTTCAAACAAAAGCTACAGGAGGCAAAACATGGATGGTTGTCACATAAAAATGGCTTGTTGAATGTTGATACCCTTAGCTGGGAGAACCACGACAGGAATGACACACTGCTTTAATATCTGAGCTGAATCTTACCTTAAAGGGGCATCCAGCAGGTTTAAACTTGCAGCTTACTGTGGAAGACGGGCACACGTCCAATACATGATAATCCACTTCCTCCCGGGGTATCTTTGAGGGGTCGCATCGATTGGGGCACATCACAGGGTAACGAGGACACTGGTACTGATGTGTCTAAAAACAAACAGTAAGCTTTAGAAACAAAGACAAAACCTGTGCAATCTTATAAATTCAATACTTATTAAAAAATGATTCATAATTATTTTTACATTAGTTCTCCTTCACAACTGAAATTTTCATTTTCTTAGATTTATATAAAGTACAAGAACAAAGCTGTTCACATAATGTGTGACTATCATTATTATAGTAATAGGTTTGAATGTTCAGAATATAAGAGAACATTTATCAGACTTTTCTTAAATTAGTTTTAAAAAAGAGAGATGACAATTCAGAAAGAAAATAAGTCTTTGCACCATTCAGTATTGTCATATAGTATAGTACTCTCTACGAGACTTGATGCTAACTCAGGGGACATAACTCTAGCCGACTTCTATGTAATATCAATTAAGGGGCTTATACATGTATCTCAATATTCCAGTGCTCATTGGATATAGGGTCCAGTTGGTCTCATTGTGTGTTTTGGCATATAGGCCTAGTTGAAACAGTGTCCAGTTTCTCAAAGTGCTAATAGATTAAATCACTAATCTAGGATTAAAATGATGTCACTCCATTAGGATTAGTTTGGCATAAAAGATTGATTGATTGATTGGGGTTTAAGGCCATACTCAGGGGTATTTCACCTATATGACGGTGTTCCAGCCCTAGGCTGGAGGAAACCACCGTTCACGTCACTGGCAACATGAAAGATGAGACAGACAAAGGGAAAACAGGAACAAAAAACGACACCACAAAAAAAATAGACTTCCTGATGCCACTTAACTCCGAGAGCACCAGGGCATCAGGATAAGCTCCCGCCTAACCTCCTGCACAACGCAGTATGAGAATTTTCTCGTACCTGTAGTGTTTCCTCCACAAACTCTCGATGGCAGAAAGAACAGGCGACTTTGCGTTTGTGGCACTCGTTCTTCATATGATTGGTCAGGTATTTCCGTTGTAATTTGGCTCCACATTTATTTTCACACCACACTATTTCCATGCCACAGTTTCCTGCGTGCGAATCCTAAAGAAAACAAACAGAATTTTAGTTTTACATCAGTACAGGTTTCTAAAATCATAATCTTTTAAAGCTTTCCACATTATTATGATCAAAGATAGAAAAAAATAATTTATCTTGCAGCCTTTGTTTGCTTGTGACTTTCACTCAAATTATGGGATTGCATTCTCTTACAACACTGGTACAAAACCATTGATCTATTTAGTTGCTTAGCACAAAGCTCATGGGCGTTTATGATGGTGTGTCAGTCAATTGACTTCCTGGTGCTTGTTAGTTTAGAGCACCAGGGTATAACGTTGATTGATTGATTGGGGTTTAAAGCTGTTTTACCCAGAGGGGACAAGGGTATTAAGAAACTGTCATTTCATTAATATGATGGCATGTTAGCATTATGGTGAAACAAAAAGAAAAGACAATACATTCACAGGATTCCAAAACAAATCGGCAACCTTTGCACAGATTGATTGATTGCTCGGTGTAACACCGTATTAAGGAGACATTTCAACAGGACGTCCTGCTAATCAAATGATTCGAGGAAATCATCCTTAACCTCAACCTTAACATTACAGACATGCGGTTGATTGATTGGTGTATAGTGCTTGGGGGTATTCAATCAACTATATGACCAGACGATTGATTGATTCATTGGTGTTTAGTGCCATGTTCAGGGGGATTCAATCACATATATGACCAGACAATTGATTCATTGGTGTTAAGTGCCATTTTCAGGGGTATTCAATCACATGTTTGACCACACGATTGTTTGATTGATTGATTGCTGTTGAGTGCCTTGTTCCAGGGTATTCAATCACCTATATGACCGGACTTAAAACAGAGCATCACAACAAATCGGCTTCCTTATGCCAGTATAAGCTCACGACGGCACCAAGAAATTCACATCAACCACTGCTCTTACCTCAAGCACTTCTCCTAAAAACTCCTTCCCGCAGAATTCACATTTAGCCCGTCTTTTGGGACATGTGTACTCCAAGTGGTCGTCCAACGATAACTGGGAGACTTTGGCAGAACATTTGTTAGGGCAGCCGACAGCATCATAACGGCATATGTCCAGGTGAGCCTGAAACAAAGATTATAAAGACTCATTAGCACAGGTGTACAGATCTATAGGTTAGTTTGGTTGGATTGATTGGGGTTTGACTGTCAGGGGTATTTCATCTATATGACGGCGTAGTTTGGTTTGATTGTGCTCTTAACATGGTAGTGTGTTCATATGATAACACCTAAATGGGTTGAATCATTAATTGGTTTTAATATCATGTTTATATTAGCTCATAGTGTGCCAGTCCATTGGGTTAGGTAGCCACTGTAGACGTCACTGTCAACAAACACAACATACAGGATACGATGCAAAACACTGAAAACAGGTATCATGTTGCCAGAACGAATGAGCAAAAGATCTCCAAGCTTCTGATAATATTGGTATTTTACCTAGTATAGGACAGCATGCCAGTTAAATGGATTGGAGAAACCACTCTAGACGTAACTGGCAGCATGAATGACAAGACAGGACAAGGACATCACAACAATTGGGTTTCCTGATGTACCTTAACTATTAAGAGGGCAGAAAAAAACTATCACCAGCCTGTCCTAATGCTGAACGAAGAACCAAGAATTCAACAAGTGCCACCCAAGAAAAATTCAATCAAATTTATATTGTATCATTTGTCCCCATGGAAACAAAATAGAGTCAGTAAAGATTCAATGTTTTCAGAATATTCAGAAGGTGTATCATGTATGTTTTATAAATATAGAGAAACACTGCTGTGCATGCCTCCACTGGGGGTCGAACCTGGGACATTTAGCTAGCAGTCACAACACTCTACATGTACCTACTGAGCCATAGGCCAATAGCTAGAGTGACTCAAATTGGTAAATCATGTACCAGGCTACATGTATATTCATGATTTGAGTAGCGATGACTTTAGATTGATTGATTGGTTGGTTGGTTGGTATTTAACGCCATACTCAGGGGTATTTCACCTGCAATGAATGACTTTAGAAGATTTATATGAAATTGTTGAGCTTTATCTGTATATTTATGATTTGAGTAGCGATGATGACTTTAGATTGATTGATTGATTTGTGTTTAACGCCATACTCAGGGGTATTTCACCTGTAATGACTTTAGAAGCTTTACCTGTAAATGTTGGGCTTTATCTGTCCATTTACATCCCTCTTTATAATGTGTACACCTGATGTGACTGTTCATGATTTCCGTGTCTGTGTCGTGGTCCGGGTAAATCTGTCAGAAACAAACAATAAAATATCTAATTGGAGGAAACAGAAACAAGGATTTGATCGAGGTTTAGTGCCAAACCCGGAGTTGATTGATTGATTGATTGATCGATCAAGGTTTTACACCAAACTCAAAGTTATTTGTTTGTAGACTAGTGGGGAAGGGAAAAGCTTGAGTAAAGTCTTTCACAAATTGTGTCCTTGATCAATAACAACATTTTAGGGAAAAGTTTAAGAGAGTTCCTCAAATTGATTTTTAAGAGTCATCGGTAGTAAAGATTGGAATGGCAGGATTTCATCAAATCCAGTAATACATTTCATCAAGATTCAAACAAATTGAATATATATATATATATATATCTGCATATATATCTGCATGAAATAGACAAGTTCATAATTACTACTTCAAGAAAGCCTATAGACTAGCCTCGTCAGGCTGTTTTTCAACAACTTAAGGACATGAAAGGTTTTCATATTCAAATTTATTACATTTATATGGTCTTTGCATGACTAATATCACCTGATCAAAGGAATATAGGTATAAAATTTTCAAATTAATATAGCAATAAAGGCCAGCAGCTGTAAGATCAGATTGTGTCCCCAAGGCAAACAAGAAAACTAACACAAACAGGAAAAAAACATGAATGACAGTTTTTTGGTTCATATGATGTCCTATAAGTTGATGTAAAATTAAACAGTTTACGTAAATGGTGTAAAAAAAAAAGCAATTCAAAAAAAGAGGTAGCAAAAATTTTCCTTTTTTTGAAATATATTTTTTTCTCAGAAAAGTCTCAGAAAAAAGTAATTTGCTTATTATTGTTCTACAGAGAAAGACAATTCAGAAAATATATACATGTGTTGCAAAATTCACAGCATCAGTTTAGAAGCAAAACGTGAAATTAATTTTTTGAGGGTTAAAGTATGCTTAAACACAGACCCTTCAGCCAACCAATTTGATAAGGTGACCATGAATTAACGTACCATGGACACATAGTAAGGAGAAATGGATTTATAGTCTACCTGAGCTAATTCAAGCAGCCACCTGAAAGACACACCTGAGTAATGAATCTTGTCAAGTTTACCTGTGTGCTTTCTATTCTAGGAACAGGATCAATCGATATAGCTTGTAGATTAGTTATCGAGGCAGGCCATGGTTTGATTGTTATTAACACATGCAAGACACACGACTCCATTCTATACAAGCATACACACTAGCAGACCAGTGTGGAATTATCTCAGTAGTAGAGAACCAAGCCGACAGGTATTGTGTGAAGATTCACGGAAAGCAATTAACAATACACACAGGTAAAAATACACACACTGCTTTTAACACTAATGGTGTGATTTGTTGTTTCTGTCGAATGAGACTCAGTTTATGTCAAAGAAAGATTGATGTTTTTCTCTGCGTGGAATTAACAACAGAGACAGAGTGTCTTATAAATGTCATTGTCGCTATTAACTAACTGTATTCAATGCTTAAATGGCCATTTTCTATTTATAATTTGACGAGTAGGCCCCCTATACACATCTGTTTTACGTTTTTGCTTTTTCGCGCCAGAAAAATGAATCCAACCTAAACTCATACATAGTTCCATAGGATTGATTGATTGATTGGGGTTTAACGCCATAATCAGGGGGATTTCACCTATATTACGTCCAGCTAGCTTATGGGTCGAGGAAAGCACCGTTTAATTCATTGGCAACATAAAAGACACACAGACAAAAGAAAAACCGACCCCACAAAAAAATCTACTTCCTGATGACCTTAGCTCCAAGAGCACCAGGGGCCGATTCCTCAAAAAAGTTTTATTCTTAAGTCAAAATCTTTAAATTTACCTATATAAAATCACATACTTTTGAATTTTGACATTTAATATTTGAGATTTATTTTCGTTATGTCACTAGGTATATATTTACATTATGTTTGTATGACATTTTGCGCACAAATGTCAGCAACACTGGATTTAGTATTTTGACTTAAGTCAGAAACTGCTTTGAGGAATCGGCCCCAGGGCATCCGGAAGCTCCTGCTCAAGAGTTCCATAAACATGTAGGAGTGGTTATTTTTAATTGAAACATCTTCAGGTTGATCCGATGGCCAGACTGTAAACTTACCTTAGCATAATCTAATGGTGACAGATCTTCTGGACATTTGAACACACCATTACTGAAATCAGAAACAAATACACATAAATCTCGGGAAACAAGAGCTAGACAAGCAATATATGGTGCAAGAAAGCAAATTGCTCAAATGGTTGATTGATTGATGTTTAACGCCATACTCAGGGGTATTTCACCTATATGACGGCGTGCCAGCCCCATGAGTGGAGGAAACCACCGTTCAGGTCACTGGCAACATAAAATACGAGACAGAAAAAGGAGAAAAAGTAGAAAAAACGACAACACGTAAAAAACCCTACTTCCTGATGCGCTTTAACTCTTAGAGCACCAGGG
>JAVFBY010295532.1:0-17042 GCA_034781015.1 Tonicella lineata
TAACATTGTCACCACCCCGACCACCACCATAACGCGAAGCTCTCATAGACCTGCTTAGCTTCGCCGCAGGTAAAAATGGATAACTTGATAAAGGAATATATGCATAAAATATATACAGCGTGAAATTTGCAATCAAATAACGCTAACTTGGTTTTTATTTTGTTACCATAATATCAATGAAAATATCGCACACATTAAAATACCCACGCATTTATCAACCATAGACTTGTTATTTAAGTTTACTATCCCTTTAATGCACAATGTCAAACACTGCATGCCATTCCGTAATCAGTTGAAGTGTAATGGGATATGAGGTTGTATAGGGCTAATGGCTGTCAATGGCATCGGTCTTCAGTGCCAAAAAATAGGGCATATTGCTCATGATTAATCTCAGACCGTGTCTTCTATGACTGAAAACTACGGAACTTTTGTAAAGGATTATGAAATAGAAAGAGCAGTTCCTGATGGATTACTTACTTTCGGAACTGATAACGTTTTTGATTTATAGTGTTCTAGAATGACCGTTCGGTATTGTTATTACAGTACGTCCCGCATTAGAATAAAGCAACAAGAGGAATCTAAATTATCTAATCCAGAACAAATGGATTTGCTTCAAGATGTTATTAATAAAATTAAGGATTGTGTTAACGTAGTTGCAGCTTTTTAGTTTTCCTGACGGATATCCTTTTAGAGACTAGGTCAAGCAAACGTTTTATGTTACACTGTTTCAACTGTTTCCTTTGGGATTAGTTTTCGTGTTAAAATAGACGTTGGTTAAAACTGATTTATTACGCAACCATAACATTACACTTTCGGATTTATTGAGTTATTGTATACGCCTTAACATGATGCACGGGATTAAGAATAAATAGTAATTTAACATTTAGTGATTAAGTTATGTTATTGTGGGACTAGTTTACAGCAGAACATCCATAGAATTTTCTGAAAACAAGAAAATGACCAAAGGTGCACGTTTATCATTTTTCTTTCGGTATAACTTGATTACACAATTGTCTCAACTTCGTATCTTAAACAGCTCAAATTGCATGTTTTGTTTTATCACGTTCACAAAGGTGGAACAAATGTGTTGAAATCAATCCTTTCTCAGCAGTTTTGGGGAATAAAAGTCAGTGGAGATATCCGTGTGGTTTGTTTGTACAGAACAGTGTCATGACAATGCATTGGTCAGGAATTTACAAAAGACACAAATAGAAAGGTTTGATGTCAAGACACGACTGCAGCATATAGGGCTTGTGAAATATTGAGCGAGTTACGTTACGAGTTAACCCTTACAGAAAAGTAGCCTCCCATGCATGGTGTACCATGGAATTACCATTGAATGAGGCCATTGTATAGCGTGGTTTACCATGGTATACTTTTTTTTACAACGGTATTTTGGCCTACACCATGCATGGTTATTAGAGAAAATCAAATAAAAGTTCCGTGGTGAACGAATGTAAAAGAGATCGATCAGGTATAGTCTAATTGAGCTCATCATTTCTTTGATTGCAATATGTAACACATATTACATTCACAGCCAAGTAAATTATAATCTAGAGAGTGACAGAGCCTCTGAAATAAACACAGACGCCAGACGAGAATATTTCAATGTAAAGTAAAAACACACTCGTTTGACTTACTGACTCAGTTTGTATTTTTAGAAGTTTTAAATACATACCAGTAGAGCTAAAGAAAGCTGAATGGTGTATATTTTTAAATAACTGCACCGACTACAAATTAAATAGCTAACTAACTTACTAACTAAGTAATACATAAAATACAGATGCACGATTGTACAAATTTTTGACATGCATGGTTAAGATCCTAGCAAAATCGGAAAATTGCATCCCAAATTCGCACCATTTTTTCTCTTTTTCTTCGAAATGAAGTAAAAAGAGGTGCGATTAAACATTTTGGAAAAACGATTGACATTTCTGTGAAATATATATTATAATATTAATTAACTGAGACAAGTGTTGAACCTCTCCTCTCCTGATGTACTCACTGAATGTCTGGATGTTCAGGGTTTACTTTGCTGGTGTAAGCGCCTGGTATTTAAGACCGTTAGTCCTTGTATATATTTATTATATATCACTGAAGATGTTTGTTAATAATAATCAAAGCAGAGAATGTATAAGTGTTTAGTTAGTCATTATGCCATATTAATAGTCTAAATGTCCTTGAGTTTACCGCATACCTTTATACTATCCCTTTCGCTTTTGGACTGTATAATAAATATGTTTCTTGCTGGGCTTAAACACTTATTATTTTATATTGGTGTGAGAAACTTTGAGGTTAAAATGGATCATGAATTCCCCTTCCATTTTGGGGAATTTTGTCAATCCTTACGTCAGTCGCCGATCGGCGTACATAAGCATAAATGGAAGTTTTCTATGGTGCCGATCGGCATACACTAGCAGCGAAAGGGCTATTTATGAGTCCAGCAAGGTATAGGCTTCTACTAGACGGTCTCTAATCGAAAGTTAATAGACTTAATGTGTAAGAAAGTTGAATGTTATATACTTTAGGCAGGAACAAACTGAACACGAAAAGGTTGCAAATGTAAGTTTGCCGATAGAATCTCGACAAACTGTCATTTGCAACGTTTTCTTTTCTTTTTCTCGACTCGAGATTTATTGTTTGATATTGATATCCCATAATTCAAATACACATGGAGAATCTAGTTATTAACTTATGTATATTTGCTTGAAGAAATTATAATGGTGTGTATTGTATGTATGTAATAAAACCATTAAAGTCCCACTAACCGCAAGAAGTGCACACAAGTTGTGTGGAAGCTTATATGAATGAGCACACTATTTATCACTAAAATGACATTTCTTCACCTATATTATACATAATTTGTCAATATAAGACGCTCTAGATCGCCAAAGACAGTTGTATATCTGAACTCGTAGTGTCCAGTTTTTTTTACGCTTATGTAGGCTATTTGGCCCGAGTATGTTGGGGTGTGTATTGAATTTTTGTTTTTCCCACAAACATTCAAATCTTTTACTTTGAATTTTAAAGGAAAAAAGGCCATCAAAGCTTTCAGTTTATGGCAAAAACAGAGACTTCATAACTTTTTCTATCTGGGAAAAATATAGAAACTCGCCGTTTTTTTTCTTTTATATAAAGCAATGTTAGGTTTTATCGCAGTTAGTGGGCGTTTAACAGGTCATGTTCTAAAATAAGACATTTGGGTGTGTTTATCGTTAAGTGTACTAAGAACACAATACTTTCATTTCTGTTTTGTTTTTTTAGTCATTTCCGATAAGCAGTTGAAACATGGCTGATCTTTGTGCACATGACGAGACAAGGAAGATAATTTGATAACGTATTAATAAAAACCATTTCCTTTCGGGGTAGCTTTTCTCGTGATAATGAATAGAGGAAATGATCGTGCCGTTGTTTCAATTCACTGTTGCCTTGTGAATTAAGATTAAGATTTTGACTTCATATAAACGTGCAGCAACATAAGTGCGGACATACCTGTGACAAGAGATAGATTAGCCAGTAATTTTTCTATTTAAAAACATTTTTTATAGATATAATATTGATCAAGAAAATACCCGCGAAGAAAACAAACAAAAGAGATAAACCCTATACAAACCATATATATTCTGAAAGGGCATGACACAGGAAAGGTTTTAGGCACATACAAAATGGGGGTCACTTTTGTCTCGGTGTAATTGTTTGTCTCTGTGCATTTTTCTCCCAAACCAAAAGAGATAAACCCCACAAACCATATATATTCTGAAAGGGTATGACCCAGGAAAGGGTCACTTCCTCACCCCATTTAGATTGTTGCTGCCCCTCCTTCTGGCACTGTACCTAATCACTTCAAGTTTGGTTGGGCCAGCGAAGTGGTGGGGGTACAGCTATAGTTTGATGTGTTACCTTGCATAATCATGTTTCTTATCCTTGTCATAGGGAACATAATCATACGAAAACGGTTCAGTCTATATATATCTTGTCCGCAAAATTGTCTATTTTTTGCTCCTAGTGACATTGACGTTTGACCAATGACATTACAAATAAATAGGCTTCTTGTATATAGAGATCATGTGTAAGTTTAAAGAGGCTATACCGCAGAATTTAGGCCAAAAAACGACTGAAACGAATTAAACCGGGTTTTCTATATTTCTATAGTATGACCCAAAGTATAGACTTTCAGAAAATATCAACCTCTAGAATTTGCGATTTACCGTATTAAAATAATAATAAAGTCTCTAAAATCTATAATGCGACCCGCATTATAAATTTTACAGACTTCGTAATTATTTTGATACTGTATGTCGCACATTCTCGTGGTTGAAACTTTCTGAAAGCTTATACTTTGGGTTATACTAAAAAAATATATAAAACCCGGTTTGATTCGTTTCTGTCAATTTTTGGCCTAAATTCTGCGGTATAGCCTCTTTAACTGATGTCCATGACGCGTTAACAATGGATCCACATGTGGCCTGTTTCCATCGAATGTCATATTCTGCTTTTCGGTATTTGTTGAGCAATGGAAATTAAATGAAGTTCAATTTATAGGATATTAATACTGTAAACACAATGATGTTCTTAAACACTTCTAAGTAAAACAAGTATTACAATTAAAATTGTGAAGAGTATAAGAGTATAAAGTTAAATTAGAATTATGTTAAATTGCTACTTCTTTTTACCTTGTTCAATGTCATTTGCGTGTATATATCTGTCTTAATATATTAAACCTCTTATATAACGATCATAAAAATAAGTGTAGGCTAACTGCTGATAAAATATCTAAAACGTACCATAATAAGTTATTTTTTAAGGATTTGGTTGTTAGTTGTATATTTGTTTTGTTAACACTAATGCGTTGTTTGTTTTAACTGTTATTGTTTCACTGTTCATTTGCAAATCAAACAATTAGACTATGTCAAAAGCAAGTTGTTCTATTTACATCAGTTACTAAAGATGTTTTGGGAACAATGTTCAACTTTACTCTATTAATTATGTAATTTTACATTCATTTGAGCTCTCCTTTTTCTGAACGTAAATAACAACAACAGTGTAATAAAGCAACCAATCAATTAATCAAGCAAGCAATTGACCAATCAATCAATCAAGCAATCAACCTATGAATTACCTATAGAAAGATTTGTACAACTGTTTGATACAGTCTGTCTTTTACACTAAATTTATTTGTTTGTGTCGCCACGCCACAGAAGGGTAAATGACGATTTGCATGACCATATAGCTCTCCAACACATTGTCTGTAGTGAAATATGTTAGAATTCACCAACGTTTTCCATGCGTTTATGTGTTACAGTTCTTACAGCTCCTTATCCGTCGCCAGAAACATCTATACAACCTGGTAAGTTAGATCATCTACAACTTAACGTTGAAAGTAGGCCTAATTAAATTTCGCTCTCATGCATTAGATTATGAATCAATTACGAAAACATTTGTACAACTGAATGATCCAGGCTGTCTTTTTACACTAACTTTATTTTTTGTTTTGCCCGCCAAAGAATGGTTAATGGCAACTTACCTTACTATATAGCCCTATAATAAATTATTTGTATAGTAAAATATATTGAAATATACAAGCGTTTGCTATGTGTTACAGTTACTACAGTTCAAGGGGAAACACCTGTGCACTATGATAGTAAGTATGATCATCTACATCTTACGTTGTAAGTAGTTAGTTTCTCTTTTAAAAATACATTGCTGTTTCACGGATATCACTAAGCTGGCATTTCTTCTTGCCGTCTTGTAAGTCCGTTGTTCACAGTTACAAATTGCTTGCATACCGAAAGCACTTTAATTATCATTCAGTCGCATGCATTATGCTCTATTGCTACTTCTTTTTGTCTTGTTAAAGAGGCTATACCGCAGAATTTAGGCAAAAAATCGACTAAAATGAATTAAGCTGGGTTTTCTATATTTTTCTAGTATTCCCAAAGTGTAAGCTTTCAGAAAGTATCAACTTCAGGATGTGCGATAGGCCTATATCGTATTAAAATAAAAAAAATGCGGGTCGCATTATAGATTTTACAAACTTTATTATTATTTAAAGAGTGGGTGGTACTTGTTACTCGTTAGTTGTATTTTTGTTTTGTTAACAATTGAATAATGGGTTGATTGTTAGTGATAGGGAACGACTGTCCATATCACTATTATTATTGTTATTTCACTGGGTTTGTTATCCTTAACCATTACGGGAAATCATTTGATATTTTACACCAATGTTCAGAAGTATTAAACTTAGAAAAAGTTGCCCAGCATATACCCCTGGCTTTATCCTTGGCTATTTCAAGGCGGGAAACAGGCAACCTCTATCATGGGCTGCGTCCCGTGCCGAAGGAGAACGGAATCTTCACCTGACTTACGCGGTTGCATTTTGTAACAATTCAGTACTATCTAGCTTTTCAACGCTGACTAGAACTTTGGGACAAATAGGCGATATGTCAAGCTTTCGGTTTTGTGTACTATTTCCAAGGCTGGAAAATCCAATGACGTCATTGGAAAACCCATTTTACGGAAAACTTATCCCTTGTGAATGTGTATAGTTTGACATTCTATTTATTATTTTTTGACAATCTAATCACAATTACATTTGATTCTAAAGATTTCAAAACATTGAATTACTCTGTTGTTTTACGACATGTTCATGTACGCCCTACTAGTGCATTCTTACAGCAGTAATTCGCCGATTGACGACCGCATAATTTGTTTCGATTTGATGCATATCACTACATAAAATGGAGCCTCTTTTTGGCCAAGCCAGTGATATACCGGCGAAATTTGTAATCAAATGAGCACTAGTGTGATGAACATTAACCAGCAACGCTGTACCACGTCATATTGGTGACGTCATGATTCAATGTCATAAGTTCCTATTAAAAATGATGCACCGCCAATCGTCAATCGAATAATGGTTTGTATTATAAACCAGCTCAATTGTATGAGTCAGATTTAAGAAGCCGTATGATTTTCCTGGTTTGTTACATCATCTCCTCCATCTTTGGCTGTTCTGATACATTAATTCCACAGCCCATTAATCCATCCTACCAAGTATATGTATGAACAGTGCCATCCAGATAGGAGTCAAACTCAAGAAGCTTTGGGATTTTTGCAGAATGTGACGTAATTGCCTGTATCTTAAAATAAAGACGAAATAGCACAAATCGGAACCGTTAGAACTGATCTAAAGAATAATTTTGCCAAGTCCCATGACGATTGGATTCTAACTGGCTGAGTCGTTGTGCTTTTGATTACCCCTGCACGGTCAACCCAGGACAAGAGCAGCTTCCGCGTATTGGGTGGGCCAACACAAATGTGACGTCACAAAAAAACATGACCCAAAGGAAGAGTAGTAAATAAAAGGACAACAATAGCCCCTCCCCGAAAATGGTTTGTTACCACCCGGCCCTCTTTGATACAGGCGTGAAACCTGGGAACAACCCTAGTCCCTAGTACAAACTTTAGGCATGTTCTGTTGGCCGAGAATATGCGAGCATTCGAAACCTCCCACTTGTGAACAACAATGCTAGGCGAGCGTTTTAGGAGCGCTAGTAGAGCTAAGCGATCGAGTACTTGCAATTGATTTTCAAAGGGGAGATAAAGTCCTTTTCTGGACAGGGCTCTGTGCATAAAGATTTGTATTTTTGGTCTAGGTTTTACGCAATCCTGTTTTTTATGTCCTCATATGATAGTACGCCGAACGAACCAGCAGAGGAAACCACCATTGCAACAAAAAGATATAAGATACAATTAACGTCTCAATGATAAACGAGCACTAGGACTTCCCGGCAGCAAACATATTTATATTCACAAGAATTCCCAGAAATTCCGTTTTTTATGGCTTTTAAACTGACCATCATGTTACAGTCTTAGTGGATATCGGTTAAACGGTTTATCTGTATCCGCAATGACTTTGGTTGGGAACTTCAGGGAATTCAAGAAAGAAAAACAAAAATGTAATTTTGAAGACTTACATTAAACAATTAATCTATTATGATATGGTCATTATCCATCAACTGTATATATCCAAAATATTGGATATCATTCTGCTGCGGTCCCGTGTTAGCTCTCCCAAGCGTAATAGGCCTATATGAGAGGTTAGCCTAGTCACGTGATATCCATGTCAAGAAAGGGAAATAATTCAGACAGACATAAATCCGGACCCCTTGCTTCGGTATTGAGCTCGGGTTCCACGAGGTATATAATACTTACAAAAAGTAACGCCATTCCTACCCTGTGTCAGGTTGGGGCATAGACAAAACCTCTTTCTTGTTCTTTTTAAATCCTAGTGCCTTTGATCGGAATCAAATGAAACCTTTAGCAGAATCATAGTTGAGATCAAGACGAAGAGCTAATCGGAACTTTTTTAAAAAGTTGCCATTGGAAAAAAGTTATTGGAGAGGGGTGCAAAATATATACAGGGGCAATGGGTCGGGGGGCATAGCAATTGTCCCATCTTTGCTGGTTTTATTTTAATACTCGTTCCATCAAAATTATAGAATAGGATTACAAATAACAGCATACTTAAAATAATTTAAAGATACATATGCTCTCAAAATTAGCTTTTTCAGTAAATTCAGATAGCAACAATTTTAAGGGGTATCAAAGTTAGATCATAAATTAAAATAATACCGCAGAAATTAAAATGATTTAATGTGTACTTGTCGTGTATGAGCCAAGAGAAATCATGCTAAAATCTTACTCGAAGTAAAGTGGGCGTGGCGTTGTTGTAGTTGTAATGTCGTCAGTCGATTCCAAAAGCTCCTACTGTGTCACGTTTGGCAACAGTTTATGGTGATCGAAGAACATCGCTGAGGTAAGGTTTTATTAGATACCAACCATTTTCGAAAATAAAAGCGGAATTCCGCCTATCAAGCTCAAACCTTGTTCATGCTAAGGTACGAACGTCTATCAAGGTCGTCTTATACGGGAGTTGCCGCCCCTTCATTTTAATTTGCTGGAAGCATATTTAAATTTAAGACTTTTAGTTAGTCAAAATCTACCACTTAGCGTACAAAGTTGAGGGTGGGATTAACGAAAAGCTCCTAACTTCGGCTTCCGTAGAAAAATAAGTATAACTCATTTGATTCTGTTTTAACAGCAAAAATACCATATTTGGAGATCATATGTATCTTTAAGCGTTTCAAATGAATCACAACATAGTTTTTGTCGCCATCAAATCAGTGAAAGCGAATGAGTATATAATGGTTAAGCAGAAAGTCCTATAACATAGGCCTACATCTTTGATTCAAGCATCAATAAAGCAATCACTCACGACTGACACTTCGTGGGAGGTCCTGTTATATGCCATGGCTAGTTTCATCAACGTTATTCTCTGATTTATCTGAAAGTATAAAAACAGTAAGTTCGAATACAAATATAGAGCAACCTTGAAGTGTTATTATCTAATGATAAATATATATGGTGAATATTTCAAAACTTTAAAAATTTGAACTATTGTTGGTTATGTTTATCAACTAAATATGGCCATTTTGATCAATGAATATATGAGAGCTTAAATGAAGAGAAATTCAGACTAAAATAAACAGTCATCAAAACAAGAATATGATTCCTGTAGTCTTGACCTATTTTGAATATAATAATGGAAATGTAAAATTCGTCGCCTCGCATATTCATATAGTATAGAACATTGTCCTAAAAACCAAAAAAAACGAATGCATTTACAAGTTTTATTTTTCTTTAATTGTTATTTCAGTAAGTCGATAATCTTGAGAGGAGGCTTGGACAATTGAACTGATTAAGGTGGAATTGTAATCATTAATTTACACATATAATAATTCTCGCTAAATGATCCTCGATTTTTACATTTATTAATAATAAATTAAAATCGCATTAATGTATTTTTCTTGCCATATTTTATATGGGGAAAATACTAGTGGTTTATGGTGAAGAGAAAATCATCCCTGAACGTAAATTGCCCACTAATGCTTCTGTTTTGGCTAGTATTCTGATTGATTGCTCCATTATCTCTTTACGAAATTATGTGAAATTTGTAAAACATTATGCTCTCTTTTGTTAGCCTTTAATACGACATGTTATCTATCATCATTAGTATCTGTCTAGACGATAACAAAATTCATCCTGTAGCTTAAATTGTAGTGACTGTAGTTTAATTCCGAAAACATTAACTTAAAAATCAACCCCATCAGGGTTCAAAATTAGTAACACGAAAAATTGGAAATGAAAGTCTACGATTGACCAACAATTTAGTATTCGTTATAGCTATTTGATATTATAAATAACGGCAAATCAAATATAAGTAAACAGCAAAACAAGGTCTTACCTGGACAGGAAGTGCTTTTAGGCGTTTGAGATATTTCTCGTACGCTGATTGGTCGTTAAATTGAGCATTGGTGGCCCAGCTAGGAGCCCTGATGGCGCCACCAAGAAAGGAGACTGTGTTCAAATTGCCATAGCTGAAAATTAAAAGAAGTCAGTAGGTGCTATTTGAATGACAATATCAATCTTTTTTTACACGGCAATAAACAAATTAGCCTAGCCTACTATATTAATGGCAGGCTTAAACGCATACCCATACACACACTCTATACCAGAGTTGTCGTTCGTGCTTCCACCTTTTAATCTCTGTAAACGGCTTGTCATTTTACAGGATTCTTGTAAAACGTATTTCCACAATAAAATGCCATGTTTTGAAACTATTTAACATTGGTTTTCACACTTGCAATTGTTCTGCGATCAAATTTCTTTTAACAGCACACGATTCGTTAAAAAAGAAGTTCAATCTACTTCCGCAGCAACATTCCTGCTGTTATTATGTAATTCGGATAAAATGAATACAACGGCATATATAGAAAATTTCATACAAATCGGAAATGCTTTTCCATCCATTGACACAAACACCGTTTTGAGGTATTTTTGGCGTTCAACGCCATACTTAGGTCAGATTTAAATCACCCGCAATTTACTGTAGACGTATCTGGGCACACTTGCAAGAAAATTCGTAAGTCTGTTTTTTTGTGTAACTTTTTCGTAAGTCCAACTAACGAAAAAAATGCACTTTCATAAAACTTCGTAAGTTATATCTAAAGATGGTATGTGATAGGCACATCATTTTTTCTTACATGTTAGTTTTTCGTAAATATTTTTTCTTACGTAACTTTAGAAATTTCTGGGAAGTGTGCCCAGTGCCTTAGTTCAGCAATTCAGGCATATTTTAGGAAAAGGACATTTCTTGATGAATTCATTACATATTATAGCCAGATGAAATTTCAGTGCAGAAACATTGATTTCAATTCTATACCAAGGAGTTGTCCACAATCATAAAATCAGACAGTGTTAGTTTTGACAACCGAAAAATTACCCTCAAAGGAAAACCAATAGACTTGCGTATTACGACCACGTACATGTATATACTGCCAAATTTTCAGAACAATCCTCACATTATGGACAGAGAAATAGTCAATTTAGTTAGTGTTACATCCACAAGAACACAAAACAACAACAACATAAGCCACAGCAAGAGAGTGAGTGAGATGTAGACCCCGTTCACCACGCGGTAAATTCTTATAAAACAATTCTCGTCCTTTTCACTGAATCTCCAAGAAGAGGCCACGACATAGGCGTATGCCAAACAGCTCCAATGCTAACTTTATCCGGTAATCTACACTATTTACTCAGTTGTTTTATTAACGACGCCTCGCGACAAATCGTTCTAAACTTATATCACAGATGTATTAAATACATTCCACAACCATATCTGTTCCGATAGAATAGGAACCGTCCTTGAAGTGTTTGTTTTAGCCGAGTGTTCGATTTGTATGAACTACTCTTTAATGTAATCAAAGATGTTTCTCTTAAAGCGCCAAGACTCTACGCAAGCATTACTAGTCGTGCCCGGGTCCCTGTGCAAGAACTATTTCGGGACTCCTAGTAAATTAAATAGTAGCCTTGTAAATTAAGCCGTCTAAAATACAAAAAGATTTCCAGATAAGCTATCAAGAAATCTGTTTCTACATGTCTGTTATACCGCTTTGTTTACAAAGCTAATTAAAAAGCCTATCCCAAAAATGGCCGACGGTACTCGCCTTAGGCCTAAATTCGGATGTTTCGGCTCTTGTTCGAGGTTTGTAACCTCTCTCTCCATCTCTTTTCAGTCTTCTCTTTCTCCCTCTCTCTTTCAAATCCCAAATCATTGTACCGTGATTTTTTTAAAAAGCGAGTATATAAATGCACACAGCACAAATATCAAGGCTTTGAGGCATGTATTAATAATACAAGCCTCAAAACCTGCAGAAACAGAATTCGAATTTGCTGCAGGTCATGTATATGTCTCGTAGTAACTAAACTAAACTAATACATAACATATGTGTAAAGCATTTAGAAGATGAGAAATAGTATTTTTAAAAAATTGCGTATGGTAAAAAGTCTGTCTTGTGAATAATAAACTAATAAATCTTAATGATTACATATTATGCTGTTGCGACTCGCTGCAAATCGCTCTCAGCTTGTACGACATGTGTATACCCTACAATCAGAAACCCTATCACTTCCGGTCTAAGAGGAAACATTCAACCTGGAAGTCCTTCACGTGTTTATAATGAACGAGGGTTTACGTCTTATACAATCCTTTGAAACCCTACAGATCAACACATGTTATCTTGAATTGTTTGAACCTCAGCTCAAACTCGAAACTTCTAAAATAATATAATTTCCTTATCTTTAAATCTTACGCATTTCGTTGGCAGACTTAGCTGTGATTGTAGCCATAAAAGTGGTTAAAACGTCGACCAGATTGTTTAGTGAAGAGTACAGATTTCATCTTTACTCAGTGACAGTTTTTCAAACTCTTTTAATTTTTTTTCTCCGTTTTCTTTAAACTAATTATAAAAAGCTCTAAAAGGGAATACTTTATACTTTTGTTACTGGCAACATTCATTTCGACTGAAAACGCACATAAAATACGTGACTTTTGTTACCGGCATTATTCATTTCGAATGCAAATAAGCATCAAAATATCAAATATTTTCCAATTTTACAAAGTTATTGTAATATGGGAATTATGTTTTCAAATATTGACTAAAAATACAATATGGTTAACACAGAAGCCAAAAACAGCATAAAAAACAGCCTATTTATTTTAACGCATTTGGAGGTACAGTGCAATCAGGTTAAAATAAGAGCTCGCCGGTATTGTATTGTCGCTGTCATTATATGTACAGATGACGACATCCTATTGCAAACCGCGTGGATTGGTTGACCAATCACAGAACCGCTTCATAACATTGGAAAGTGCATGTCTAGAACTCCACATGGGTAAGTCAGCATTTGTTTTGTTTTTTTATAATTCAGCATTCAAAAATATTTGGACCATTGCAATAAATCAAAGTGTTATTATAGCGCCATAGGAGGTATTGTCAATAGTAGCTACCGATAAAAGCATAGTTATAAATGCAAGAATAAAGATGTCGTTCTCTGGTTGGTTACATTGATCACTGAACTTTGTGTTAAGAACGGTGTTTTGTTTCTTTCACAGGTATGATGGCAGGGGTCCTCTTTATGATTTGTCAAAGCACGATGCTGAAAACGTACAGGTTGACCCATGGGGCCTCACAGAGTCAGAAAAAGCGATGGAAGCTGCATGTGACCATGAGCGTTACTTAGAGCTACACGTTGACATTAACGAACAAGCCATTTATGAAGGTACAGGTTCCATTTCTTTTCAATTTGTAGAAATCATAAAGAGTGTTTTTTCAGATTTATGACTTACAGGACAATGCAGGAAGGTCAAAGATTGATACTGAAGACATCTTCAGGAGGGAGAGATTTTGTGGAATGTTTCAAGAAAAAAAGGTTCAGAACACATGTATTTTTGATGTTGGTAGGTAAAATAATTGTCAGTTCACAAAGTATTTCTATAAAAATATAAACTTTTTAGATGTTAAAATAAATTGTAAATTTTGTTTTGAGATTTGTTTTTGTTGATTCTGTACTCTGCTACTGGGGTCGAAATGTTTCCCACAGATACGGGGCTTTCAAGTTAGGAGGTTACAACATCAGAGTTATGCCCTTTTCGAAATGACATTGTCACTTTTTCGGGAAAATGGGGGCAAATTTGTGATATTTAGCATTGATGGTATAAGCTTATATAATATTGCAGATTATGTGTGTGTGTTTATCTACATGTATTGGTAGAAATATTATTTTTACTGCAATGTTAAAGTATGGGCAGTTTTGCCCCCGTTGTTGTTAAGTGACAACAAAGGGATGTCACTCTGATGTCATAACATCATAATTTTAAAAGTCCAGTATTTCTTGTTACAGGTGACAAGTGATTATTGCTTTTACTTGTCACTTTGGATTACATGTACCTACTTACAAGCGATATAACATCATGATGCATATAATTTTCTTGTTGAGGCAAGTGAAGTTTTTTTTTTTTTACTTGTAAAGTCCTTCTCAACATGTACAGTTTGTCATTGACAAGTAAACAAGTTACTTATAATGCTATATACGACCCCTGTACAAAAAGTACTTTTATGCAAAACAATTTTAGCTAGTGAATACTTAGACATGTAAGAAAAGAAGAGAATGACAGTTTGGAACTTCATCTACCTTAAATTTTTCACAAATTTTATGACTGCCTTCAAGTTTAAATTTTTATAGCAATACTTGTGAATTTTTTGCCTTTTATAAAATAAATAAGCTGATGAATAAAGGTCTGGAATGCTTTTTCAAAATTTTGTGCAATAAAAAAAAATACAACATTTTTATTTAATACAAATTACATGTAGTTTAATGTAACATAAGTTTATCATATGAATGTCTTACAAAATATTCTGAAAGTGGCCCATCTTACTGTTTCAGTTACTGGGTTACCCGAAACAACCCAATCAATTTGATCATCATTTTAGGAAGAGATTGATTAAGAAAAGCTGGGATTAGTCAGGCCTCTCGTTTTATATGACAGCAGGAGTGTGAAAATCACTCGCCTTAAAATTGTCAGGCGTGTGATTAGCACACCTAATACAGCACTCCTTAAAACACTCAGGCGAGTGAAGGTTTTATCAGGAACAAAAGTTACATGCAGGCCATACTTTTTGTCAAATTTTTTAGTATTTTTTTGTTATGATTTTTTTAACATGTTTCTAGCACCAATGATTTTTTTTTAAAGCATTTTTTTTTTGTCACCGGCAACACCAAAATATCAAACACATTTTTACTGCTTCTTGCATTGATTGTATTACTTTTTTGTCTCTTGGATACTGAAATAAAAATATTGCCGCCAAAATAAGCTATAGACATCAATGACCGCTCAATTAAATGCACACGACAGTGTGGGGACGTATGTTTTATTTTTAGTGAATTGTGTGCACGAACTGCTGGACGAACAGACTAACATGATGACAACAATCAACCTATTAAGTAAAAACATATGCAAAACAAAATGTAGGTAAAAAATGTGGAAAAAGACAAAATGAAAAAGAAAAAAAAGATCCTACCCCCCCCCCCAAAAAAAAAATTGTTATATTTTGAACTAGACACTTACCCTGTTTTCAGGTATTAGGTTAGAGAGTTTATCTTGGTTCACATTTAAATTGTGATCTGGCTTTGACTTGATCAAATCACAGAGGTGGTCCTCAAAGTTACTTGCACTGGGAAATAAAAAATTCATTATGATGAAATAAATACATGTATGTATAATAAATACAAACAAACATAGAGCATGGAATCAAGGTTCAAGATACAGTCTGTGATAGAGCAATGAAAAAACCTACTATCAAACACATTCAAATTTACTGAGGTTTCATTAAGATTTGCCAAAGCTCCTACTTAGAGTGATGACAAATAATATATGAAAAAAAACCCCATCAAAAATGGCCTTGATTTTGAAATTGGAACTTGTCAAGGCATTTGCCTAATAATCAATTACCATGTGCGTAAAGCCTGCGGCACACAAGATCCAGCAGCTGAGCTACAAACCTTAAATGACAGTCGCCTCAGAGGAAAACTTTTGCCGCACACATTGCGATTTTGGTTGAGCCAAAGTTCGCACTTTTGGTTTTGACGTCGTGACATCATTTTGTAAAACAGCGTGAGGCAATCACAAGTGTATTATGAGCATTCCGATTGATCAATTGAACATCCACAGCACACTATGAGTTTCTGACCTCATGTGGCCAGTAATATCTAACAAGACAGGTATTGGACCCAAAATCCCTTTAGACCAAAAATGTAGCTAAACTTTCGCCATACACGTTTAAGTTTTCAGTTACTTGAGGTTGGTAGCTCAGCTGTGTGCTAGAGGCTTTAGGATTTGTTAAATTCACCCATAAATAAACATGTAGTGAGTGATGACAAATGTTTGTTTTTTTGTTATATAAAAAAAGCCATAATGAACTTGACCTTAACTACACAACCTTGAAATTCCAATTTGTCCAAAACATTTTATATGTACATTAAATAATCATGTGTCTGATATTTCATTAAAATGTGGGGATAATAAAGCAGGCCTTTTGCTACTGATTTCGACAAATTGTGTCCATCTGATCATCAAATGAAGTTTGTATTTTAAAGCAATTTTGCTGTATTTTTCATAAATGCAAATTTATGTCTTTAAAAAATCAGAAAATGCAAATGAAACATGTACAAATGTAGGTTATCTCAAAAAAATTTGGGGACCAATTTTTAGGTTATATATATGTTGAAAAACATTACACCAGAGGTCTGTATAAAGTACATGTACAGAGAAACTATTTCATAATCATACATGGAAAGACAATTTAATTAAATCCAGCTACTAGTATATAAAATGTGGTTTTTGTATGAGAATATATTGTACAGGAGCTAGCAATGGTTTATCGAAGGTTACAAATATATAAGGTTCAGAATGATTAGTGATAATGTAGACTAGTGACATTTTACCTGAACAAATAAATACAGTACAGGGCAGAACTAACTTGACAAAAAGCGCGCCTAAAACAAAAATGCTTATAAAACAAAAACCAAAACGAGTCTCGAGTCAAAATTCAAAACGAGCCTAATTAACGCACAATCGCTTCGAG